>CM063709.1:13984752-14168037 GCA_032441835.1 Slavum lentiscoides
CATAAGACATTGAGAAATGGACATTTCAATAATAATTAATAACGGTTACATTACCTCGCAATGAAGGGAGAAAAAGACATATAGCGTATTTTGATTATATTAATTTTATACTTATTCCATTATATTTTTTTATGTTGCGGTTCATTTTTAAAAATCAAACGTAATTTACATTTGTTTGCTGTCGTGGAACTCAGATTGAGGTATATATCTCATATATTTCACACAGTTGCTTTAACTCGTGTATTGATGAAATTAATTAATAATGTTGAGTATAATATTTTAAGTATTTTTAAAAAACGAAAAAAATACTACGCTATCAAACAAAATATTATTTTTTTAAAATTTTGATTTTATACGTACAAAACACTATACCGTCTATAGGTTATATGGCTATATCAATAATTAAATTCATATTACAGTAACAATAGAATATAAAATTAAAAAAAACAAATTAGTTTATTTAAGTATTTTAATAAATATTAATTATATGTTTTAGATGAATTTAATTTGGTATGTTATGTTTCAATGTATGCTACTATTCGGCAATTTACATCTTATATAAGAATAACACAAGGTACCTAGTTATTATCAGTTTGTAAAAAAGTATGAATTATAAACGCATAAACTATGGCAACAATAATATACTCTATAATAGTGCCATAAGTTAAAATTATTATAATTTTGTGTAAAATAGTTAAATGGAATTAATAACATTGGTTTTTATATTAGGTCAGTATATGACACAAGAAATATTTAATTTACTACAAAATATCCATGCCATCAATACTAAACTGCAACGTCTGGGTGGCTGTAAGTATAAAATTGGAAGATAACAAATAAACTAAGATCATTTTTTGAAACCAAGACATTGGGTCCTTTAAAAGCAAGTCATTGTTTAAATTTAAAAAAAAAATCATTTTGTCTCGGACATTGGAGTTTTTAAAATTTTTTTTGTTGAAATAAAAATATTTTAAATAAATACGAAAGACACTGGACACCATCAGACACACTGCTATACCTAGGTATTAATGGTGATATTCGAAGTCCGTCGATAATTTCAAATCTCGTGTACACATGGAATAATGAAATTATTTTCAATAGGTGCTGTCCTAATGAACTATAGCGTACAAGACAACACATAAGTGTTTTTCTGAATATCATACAAATACATTTTTAAACTAAATTGATGTGTATGACTATTTGTTACTAGTGACACGTTTTATGCATAATGGTTTGGGTATCTGCGTTTAATGATTCATATTTTAGCATTTAAATTGATTATTGCAAATACAATAGAAAAAATATGTATAATTTTAATTTTTAATTTAAATATTTATCTTAAAACATAATTTCATTAACACATTAAGAACGATTTTTCCTAGGGAATAAATATTTTACACTGTCATCGAAAGCGAATATTTTGAATAATTACGCCAGTGTTAAAGGTAAAAAAATGAATCAATAATATAAATCTTTCACGATTTTAATTGATAGTTTGCAGTATGATATTATCATCCAAACCTTCAGTAGTTCGTTAAAGTTTAAGGAAAATTTTTCCGTCGCCGGCGTAGAAATGATTCTAACATTTATTTAAAAACCGCTTTTTTTCTATACATATGAAATTAAATTATTTTCATACAATGTTATTATTATGTGTTCTATATTGTGAACATTTTTTTTTTTAATTTACATTTTTATATTAATAACATTTTAATTGAATTATGTACAGATAAACTGACAAATTATTAAATTACTTAAAATGACGTAAAAATATATAATTGGTGTGATAATTACATTTATATCGTGCATTTAACTACTGATGGTTTTGACTAGGATTGGAATATTGGATATATATTGTATCATTGATTATATCATGAAGTAAGATAATAGAATTACTCACGGATTAAGATAAAATGGGCTGAAAACATTTACATTATTCATTACATATTTTGACATTTTGATTTACCAAAAACTACAGATTTTCTATCGGCCCATAATTCAGCTAGGTTGGACTGCTAGTGCCCATTGGGTCAACTAAACAATTTAGTTGGTGGTGAGTACGCAAACCAGCCGACTGTCGGCTGGTTGCTCTCGAAAAATGTCCTAGTCGATACGTTGCTGCTGAGGAGATCGTTCGCGTAAATATAATGTTTTCCAAAAATATTATTATTGCTTTTAAAAAACGGAGGAGAAGAATTAAGAGATGAGATACCGAGAGTGTTGGGTGCATCTCATCTGTAGTCATAGATTATTATTACAAGGAAACTTTTATACGATGCATTCAAAATGACTAAATTTCCATCAGGCGAACAACTGTTTCACAGACTTCCTGCCATAATTTGTTCTAATGATTCACGTCAGCCTACTCATTTAAGTTTTTTTTACAGAACGCGGATCTTTTTTTAACTTTCTCTATCAAATTTTCGATATGCAGCGATATCATGAATCATACGCACGACCTTTCCGCGCCAAAACGCGAAACGAATAGACGCTATCGGCCAAATCGGCCGACTAAACAATCGGCAAGTGTGCGCGCGCGGAAGGAGCGCCATATTGATTAAGCAGTCGGCCGATAGTTGGTCGACAGTTTAGTTTGAAGGCAGTCGTATAGCCCATCAAATTTATTCATCGGCCGATATTAAATCCTTATAATATGCGCACTTGCATACATCTTCTTACGAATAAAAAATCCGACAAAATATCGGTCATTTGAAAGTTTTTAGTTCGCGGTGACTCTTCATATTACATATTTATATCTGGGCATCGACATTTAGTATAGAATACGTTGCAATTTGGCGTGTTATTAATAATTCTTGAATACGGTCAGAGATTCCTGAGGCGTTACTATTATTTCCCTCTTGACACTTCTCTTGCGAATCGTAAGCGGCCCAGCGGTAAGAGTCTTGTTCCCAGTGCATTCTATCTTAGTCCGTGATAGGTTTGTAGAAATATAAACACATAGTCCAGGTATCGGGCTAAATTATAAAAATTACGCTAAAGTATACAATATTAAAGTTCATTAGACTTTATTGCATTATATGTATCGCGGCTATAATTCCTGGTCTAGTTGTTTATATGTCTATGGAATAGTAAGATAATTACACAGTGTGTAAATAACTATAGTGTGCACCATTGCTTAATTCGCATAAGCTTATATTATGTTTTATATGTTTAATTTGTGTCAAAATTCTTGCCCGCACCACCACCAGCTAACGTTCGAAATAAAATACAAATTTATTAATATTGTGTACTTATCCGCATTTAGCGATTGTTTTATTTTGCGCTATCATGGCTATCTTTACTATATATAATCAATGCTACTTTCGACGGCGATATATAAATTTTAAAATTTGTTGTACCGACTGTAATTATAAATATATTGGTAATTTAATTTATGACACAAAAACTTTTGATTAGAATGGGTTGCAAATCCTTTGAACGTAGAATTGGTAGAAGACGATGCAGAATCCACGATCAATCTCTCTAAATTTAATTTTAATCCAAATCAATTTTCCGAGTTTACAACACCAAAAGGTATTTAGTAAATGCTTTTTTTTATGAAATTAATATTATAATACATTATGTTTTTAAGTGATAATTCTCCTCTTTCAATTGTTTTTTAAAAAACTTTATTTCAATTTTTTTTCAAAATTGTTTAATTTTTAACCGTTGAAAATGAAATATTTTAAAATTCATTAGAGCCATAATTATTTCAACAGTTTCATTTGTTTTATTATTTTATGTTCTCAATTTACTAGTAATATTATTATAAATTATGTATATTATACTTATTATCGACTAACTCACTATAAATTATTAACCGTCTATGTATGTCTTCCTTTTAAGTAAATACTTTAATCAACCTATTTGTTTTATAGGGAGGAATTTTTTTCAAATATTATATTCAAAAAACGAATTACAAATAACACCAATGATAACTTCAACGTTTGTTTATTGTACAAGCACCCTAGTTATTCGTGAGTGAACATATATACGTGTACAGATTATATAAAGATATATTTAAATACGCTGTATGTACTATAATGTATTCTATACCTTAAGTGTCACAACCAACGGAGAATTTTGAGGAAAGTTTAGTTGCCGAGGTGAAGAAGTATGAAGATATGTTTCTCTCTCATTCGTTGATCACCTATGGATATATTATATTACTGATGACGCAAGGTTAGTATTAAAAACAATAATTTCTGATTAGTGTTTTCAAAAAAATATAACGACAATCTACATATAACATTTTATAATATAACATTCATAAGAATAACAAAACAAAAACGATACACCATTTTTTTCTTTTATTTAATATAATTTTATATGAAGTAAAGCCCTTAAAGTCCTCGGATTCAATAAGGGTATTTCTACTAATTTCTCTTTTATCTCTTGTCTTCGCATTAATTATTCTCCTTGGTGTGTTCTATTCTAGAATATGGGATGGTGGTTTGGCATCCACTCTGAATTCAGATTTGTTTCTTTTGATTTGGATCGTAGTGTTCTCTATGGATAATATTGGCAATTTCTGCAAATGGTGAGTAATTCTTTTGTGGACGAGAATTGCTTTGCCGCCAGCCGCCGAATGACCAGCAGACTGGATGGCGATTTTTGTAGTAGCTGATGCAGTTTGGAATTTCGAACTCGACCTTGAATGGAGGGAGGGCTATAATAATCCGGAATGTAAGTGTACGGAACGTATAATACCGGACCGTATTTTTCTGGACCGTATATGCCCGGAATCTAAACACCAACAACCGTATTCGGCCGGACCGTATTATTACGGAATATATAATGCCGAACTGTATTATTGCGGAACGTATATTTCCGGAACGTATATGCCCGGGAACAAAAAAACCATAAACCGTATTTATCCGGAATGTATAATTACGGAACGTATAACCGCGGAACGTATAACGCCGGACCGTATAAATCCGGAACGGCGGAAAAGGTATATAGGTAAGGTAATAGCAATTATATCAGTGGTAATAGAATGGACCACTCGCGATAACATAACCTATAACCAAGCGTTCTTATCACAATATGATTTTATTATCATGACGTGTTAAGTCATAGAGTATACCTTCTACCATTATATTTCCGGAATTATACGTTCCGCAATTATACGTTCCGTAACTATACGGTCCGCTTAAATATGGTTTATATTGTTTAAATTCCGGGCATATACGGTCCGGGGATATACGTTCCATGATTATACGGTTTAGTATATTATATCGATTATAGTATAAAATTCCGTAATAATACGTTCCGTCCAAATACGGTTTTTGATTTTTAGATTCCGGAAAAATACGGTCCGGGAGAATACGTTCCGGAATTTATACGTTCCGTCTGTTTATTTTCCGGAAATATACGGCCTCCCGAATGGAGAGGTGGATTTCGTTTAGAAGTAGAATGTCTATTTGTTTTTGGTGGGTGAAATAAATTACTTCAATGAGTTCCCGATATACGCTTTGACTGTTTGAACGTAGTATTTTTAAATTATGCACGATGGTTGAGTAGAAATGGATAAATTGTGAGTATCATTATTAAAGCACCTTTGATTTTGATTTTTCTGGGTGCGATTTTAGGCATTAAATTACTGAGTTGGATTTCTAGTGTTTTCATGGCAGAGTTGGAAGTATTTGTAGAACCGAATGTAGCTTGTTCAGCATAGAACGGCGTCGATTAATTTGTATGTTGACTACTGGGTTGTGGATATTTGAAGGCGGTTCAGGTAAGTTATTTTGCTTGCCATTGTTGTGAATATTATACATCTAATTAAGTATATCAATGATTCAACTATGTTGAGTACCTGAGACAACAAAAATAAAATATTGTTTTTTTATAGTGTTTACTCTAAAAAAAAGGTCAAAGAAAAAAAAAGTTGAGCCAACAAAATAGATATATTATAAAAAAGCAATATTAACGCTGGAAAGGGAGAGAGTGTCTGTAGTCGTAGTGTGCGACTGTTTGAGATACATCTTTTACGAGTTTTCATAAACGATTGTTAATTTATGTATCTAATTGGTTTGCGCTGAAGATGACACTATTTTTGTTGAAATACGTGTGAGTTTTTAAAGTGTATTATTTTGTGATTTGGTTTATAATATTTAATGTTTTCTATAATTATTATTATTTGATTCGTCATCATTTCATCATTTTTTTATTTCCTTATGTTGCTTTTTTACTGGTTAATTATATATATTTGATAGATGAACTTTATAAAAATAATTTACAAATAAATTAATACATTTTATTTTAATTCGCTTATTATAACATTTTTATGCATTTCAGAAATTTTTAATTTTTTTAATCATCTGTTACCCATCAGTCAAGGTTTGTATATATAAACAGTGTTTTATTGTAATTTTTAATACACAAAACTCTATAATAATATATATATATATATATGTATATTATATTTATGATTCATCCTATATATTAGAATGCCGGAATTGAAGTTCCTCTAAATTAAATTTATTTTTTATAAAACAGGCAAAACTTACATACTATTATCTTCAGGATATCTTGAGGTTTAAACGTGAAAAACAATACCAGACATATTAGACCCCGCTCCCCTAATAGCCTTACGCACGATTATTCGGCCTACAAAATTCACAATGAACCGTTCACACATTTCCTCATCAACTTTGTTCATGTCATCATGACACGTTGAATTCCTCGTTTGACTTCAACTAAATTTCGGGGTTTTTCTGAAAAACTTGTTTTTTTATGACAATCTCCTATAGAAAGAAATGTGTTAAGATCATCAAGTGATCGCGGTGAGTAATTTCGTTCAGTGGTTTGTGGTAACAGGAAAGTGGCACAACTGATACTAATAATGATGAAAACGTTTATCAACACAAACTCTCAATGATATGAGATATCAAAAATCATAAAAACAAAGGTGCTAAAAATAAATATAAAAAATGACGGTTATTTCTAATCCGGCGTTCTTTGTGAATCACTGTTTATTATATGGATTTCAGTTACTTTTGAAGACGATCAGAACAAATTTATTTTAACTCAAGGTGTGTATATAATTTTTAATTAAATTTGTATAATATTATTGAGGTTAAAATATCATTACTATTGCATATTATGTTTATTGGAGTAATTTTTTGTGTATTGAGGAATATTCTTGATATCTTAATGCGTTCTATTCCATATCCAAATACAAATAGATACCTATCATTGTTTGTTTTTGCTGTTTGTTCCGTATATATGGTTAAATTTAACAAAATATATTAATTATAATAATCGAATAAGCCATAAGAATATTTATCAAACTTCTTGGGTCTTCGCGGTCAAAGATATTAGCCAATTATTCCCTGTCTGTGGTCAGTACTCCGCTGTCTATCGTCGTGTAGAGGAGTCACGTTAATTTTTTAAACTGTTTGTGTGAATATATACATACCATATTTAGAAAAATAAATATATTAACTTATGTGGTACTGTAACGGTTTCGTTACCATCTAATGAAATATTTATATTTCGTGCGTCTAGTTCATCGGTGTAAAATGTACTGTATATATTTCGTAGGCACTTAGTGAAATCGCTCTTTTCATGAGAAGTTGACCATTTCATGAAATGGAAATCGATTATTTTACTTTGTGAAATAAGCAAATTTGTTATTTGTCAATCAATTTTGATATCTTGTTTTCATCATGTGGCCATCTACTTTATAGTATATACTCGTAATATGTATGTTAATTTTTTTGAAATTATTAACATTAATTGAAATACTTTAATGTGGAATAAATATAAATTAAATTAAATTATTATTCGCCATCAACTGGATTCCAGTTTACAATTAATTAGCTAGTACATAATCAGTTATACTTAGAAATATTATTGTTTGATACCAAAAATTAACGTTAATTATAATATATAATATGCGTATTTATAATTTCATTTCACAACTGTTTGGACTGGGAGCGTAAAACGATATTACGCGTGCGTGTTCGGACATCACCAAAAAATTATGTGCGGGTAGATTAATGTATTACAGGATTAATTAACATTTTCTGTGTAGTCACTGAGTAAGTATTACACTCAGCGGTCTGTTGGTTTCTGACTGTTATTTACGTACTCCAAAGATGGAACCTTCAATGGTTTCAAATTCCGAAATGTCAGACCACAATTGGTAACTCGGTTAGTTCCCCAAACCACAGTAATAATAAAATAAAAAAATTTTATATAACAAAATCTAATTTACGGTGTTTCATCTTTGAAAAACGTTCAATAATATCATCCACCGGTATACTGATTTCCTGGTATATATGCAACAATAATTGTATTGTGCATAATTGTAAAAACGTTAAAAATAAATAACAATGCACACATATAATTATGCAGCCCACGGGGAGGGGAGGAGCGAATACCCCATCACCCCCTCTCCTACAGGTACGCCACTGACATATACATACCATATTTAGAAATATAAATATATTAACTCGTGTGGTACTGTCACAGTTTCGTCACCATCTAATGAAATATTTATATCTTGTGCGACTAGTTTATCGGCATAAAATATATTGTACATATTATGTCGTAGGGCGTAGGCACTTAGTGAAATCACTCTTTTCATGAAAAGTTGATCATTTTTGGAATGGAAATTAAATTTGTTAATTGTAAATCAATTTTGATATCTTGTTTTTATCATGTGGCCATTTACTTTTTTGTATATACTCTAGGGCTGATGGTTTTCTTCGGTATACCGGTATACCGTTAAACCCGTTCTTTACGGTATACCGTAAAAGACCGTATAATACGGTATAACGTAAAAACCGTGCCTAAAGGTATACTGAAAGAAAACTTGTATTTATTAAAGTAATCTTTTAACGTTTTGTGAAATATTTCTATTTATAAAATCGGGTTTTTACTATCGGACCATTAGGATCCATAATATACTTTGTATATAGTAATTTATAATATATAGTCTTTATTATTAGTTATTTTATTATTATTCATTGCTTCATATTATAATTATTAATAAATTATTCAGCCTCAGTAATGTAGATTAATTTTTAATTATTAAAAAGGTCAATATTTTTTAAAAAGGAATCAAATGCATCACGTCATATTTAATCTTCTTAGACTATAATTAATAATATAATATAATGGATTTTATTTATACAAGTCATTACATTGTTTGATAGTAGGTACTCTATAATTCCAGATTGTCTTAAGATATAATAATAGGCAATAAAAAGCTATCCAGATATAGATGATGGAAGTTCCATCGGTCCCTTCTGTCCCTTCGGTCCTCGGACAGTATAGTGCATTAATAAAATTTTGGTATACCAGTAAATATCGGTATTTTGGTATACCGGTACTTATCAGTATTTCGGTATACCGGTTCGTATCGGTATTTTACGGTATACCTTTTCAAACAGGTATTGAAATCAATACCGTACTTTCGGTATTCATTTTCAATATCGTCAGCCCTAATATACTCGTAATGTTTGATACCAAAATGTATATAATTTCATTTCATAACTATTTGGACTGGGAGCGTAAAACGATATTACGCGTGCGCGTTCGGACATCACCAAAAAATTATGTGCGGGTAGATTAATGTGTTACAGGATTAATTTTAATAATAATAAATAATTTTGATAAAAATAATGTATAATGATAACGCAGAGCAAACAAATTAAATTACAAGTAACAATTAGCTGTCTTGGTTCAGTGATAAAAAATATACAAATACATAAAATGTAAGAAATAGTGCCTACTCACGAATATAAACGTATAACACTCCGTAGACAGGGCAGAGCCGCAACTTAAATGTATAAGAAAAAAGTCAGACAAAATGCACAAAAACTAACACTAATTATATACATTTGAAAATAATATTTGGCTAAATATTTGACTATTCGAGCTGTTGTATAATAAACTGGCTATTCGAGCCAATATACAACTTTATATATCTATAACAAGAAATTATTCGAGTCACAAAATTACAAACAAGAACAAAGACTATTAGAGTCAGCATAATGCTAAAATCACTAAATTCGCGAAAAGGTGTGACGAAGGTGTAGGTCCGTGAGGAAAAACAACAATTTGTTTTAATTACGGGACGATAAAATATAACAACTATCAGTCAATATATAAACAAACGCAATTATGTAGAAATATTAATACGGAGCTATCGTAAACAATAATGCGATATTCGGCTATTTAAATCATGCGAGTGTCGTGAAGTGTAAACAAATTATTAAATATTATATATCGACGACGATGAACGATTTTCGTACACACAATAACGGCCGTTGTCTGCTTACATACAAATAATAATACTCAAGAAACAGATAGAAATAATTTAAATTATGTAACAATAGATAAACTTAATATCATTGTGCGTGTGTAATGTACTAATGTGCACGTGTGATAGGTGATTATCGGTAACGACATGGCCGATACATTTGTATTTATGAATTTACGGCTTCGGAGTTATTTACAAATCGTTACCTAACTTTCTATATTCTATTGTATAGATTTCAATAAAAATTGGTACTTTATAGTATTACCCATTATGAAATGTTAAACGGGAAAAAAAATCGTTTATGCTTCTCAAATAATCACAGTACACATGTAATTTAATTTAATTATTATACAATCTTAAAAATTAATTCTTTGTCTTTGAATTTCAGAAACAATTTTGGTTGCGATTATTGAAGGAGTTTTACAAGAAATTTATAGAAACGTGCTGAATAGACTAAATAAAATAGATAGTAAGATTAAAGTAACATAGTTACCGACTACATCCAATCAAAACAAGAATAAACGAGGTTTATGTCAGTGTGCTGTTGGACTTGGATCCAACGGGGTTTCATAGATTTGTACAATTATTATATACCTACGTTTAATATTATTGTGGGAGTAATAATTCCAGTGTTCTAGTATTCTGGTCGTTGTATAAAAATACCAAAATCTGTTACGATGGAAATTATATTGTCATATTAATAAATACGTATTTATATTAATACATTCCCTATGTTCAATAAAAACATTTAAACGAACACTTTAGGGTTAAAAAGATGTTATGTATTTTATTATACAATCAAAATATTCTGTGAACTTTTCATATCTCTTTCCTTTTAGGTTCGAGATATTTTATTTGTAGATAAAACAGAACGATATGAAAGTATTGTTTTACTGAATATCATAAACTAGCATAAATGAATTATTTTAATTTAAGTTTGGTATAATGGTAGGTTTATTGTAACTAACACTTTTTTATATGACTAACCGAAGTTTACCATAATGTAGTTACATCATTTCCATTCTAATTTTGTTTTCGATAACATTTTGAACTAAATGATAAGTTTATTAATGTATGTATTATATACATATATTAATAAACTTCATTTTTATATTATAAAACTATTAAATTCTGAGGGGAGTAATGAATGTTTTGGTCTTTTCAATGAAGTGTTTTTTTTTTTAGTTTTTTTTTTTTTTTTATTTATGTCCGTTTCCAAAAATTTTACTAGAAAGGGTACTTAGATTTTTACAGTCATACTCGGTTTCCGGTAGCAAATTGCACCTAATTGATATTTTAAAGATGTCATTTTTCTCAATATTTCTTTTAAGCGGTCGAAAAAATAACAAAAAATTACATAAAAACGGTAAAAACACGATTTCGTTATTTTTGTTTTTTTTTTCACGATTTTTGTTTTAAGGCTTAAAAATTTAATACAATGTCACGCGAGTGTTACTTCAACAATATTCAAAAAACCTTGGAAATCTTAAGTCACTTTTTTTATATCCATTTCCAGTCATCTATCCACAGTGTATTAATTTGATGGAAAATGATAATTGAAATTAAACATTTTTAGCTACCTATGTTTATTGTAAGGAATTAAAATAACCTGTACTGAAAATGATACTTACCTCTACTGTAAGGTTAATTCTAAATTATGAACACATTATATTATTATTATTATTGTTATTTATTAATAATAAATAATATTACAACGAAGCTCCGCTCAGAATCTTTTTATCGAATGTAATGATTTAGTACTGTCTTCAAATGTATAGTAATAAAAAAAACTTTAAAATCTTTATCCAAGTAAAACTCTTAAGCGATATTCACAAAACCCCACGGATCGCTAACCTTTTTATACTCATTTATACTATAATACTATATTATTATAATAATAATGATTATAATTCTTCAATTTCGAAATTAAATTTTTCAAAAAGTTTTCATGTTTTACGATTACACTTGCGTTACATTTATGTGTCATTATATTTATAATATTAATTGAAAGATAGTTTCCTTATTTAGGATTCGAGAATTGAAAAACAATAGAGATATTGACGCTGAATTAATGAGGATGATGATGACCTTGTTTTGTAATGTGGTGAAATTAAGTGAGGAGTTGAATTCTATATTGAATATAAGTAGTACGTAATGAAATTATTGGGGATTTCACTTTGTAAACAATTTATTTAAATGATCTAAAATAATTTAGATGTTGCAGATGAACTTATTGTAATCAAACAATTTAATATTGGATCAGTAATAGACTATAACTATAAGGATTTTGCGAAAGATTTTAAACTATTATGGGCAAATAAAATAGAAAAAAGTAATTATAATGTTAAATTTAAAATTATTTAAATTTACGTGTGAAATGGTATGTTTAATGATGTATTCTTAAGCTCCTAATTCACACTATTCCATTATTAGTTTATAATCATTTTTGATAAATTATCGACAATTCATGTTTTATTCAGTTAGTTGTTAAAAATAAAAAAAAGTAAAATTAATTTCAAATAATTCACAATTAAAAGAACATAGGTTTCAGATTGTAAATCTTACAATTGAAAATTATTTGTAGACTTATTGCTAGATGTTTTTTTGAGTCTGCAGTAGTTATATTTGATGTTATATCGTTTATTAATGGTAAAAGGTTTTATCATTAATTTATCACTTTGGTTACAAATACTAAATCGAAAAAACCTCATTTGAATATAGGTGGTTAAAATTTAAATTTATAAAAAAAAATTAATTAGAGGAAGTACAACACCAAATTATTGTTCACAGTTGAGTCTCGGGAGAATAATGATATAGGTAATTATTATAATTTATTTTAAGTAATCAGATATGAAAATAAGAAATTCCGTTGTTATAAATGTTAATATTTTATTTTTGATGTTTGTATGAGCCGGGAGCGTAAAGAGATAATACGCACGCTCGGACACTAAAACTTATCGAAAAATTTGTGTACCAGTAGGTACATTTTTTAAGGGTATATTCTGTGTCCAATTTGCCATCCAGTCAGCGTAGATGGACACCCAGTAATAAAGTATTTTACTCCCTGGGTGTCTTCTTAATTTCTAAATGATATTGACGCATAGGTATAATATTGATATAGGTATGCAAAATAATGATTTATTTAGTAATTATGACTTCAAGTTTTGTCTTTTTAATACATTGTCAGTTTTAATATTATTGAACATAAAAGTGATAATAAATTATATTACCTAACCACGGTAACTATTTATTCTGTGTACGATGTGGATAAAATTGTTGAACACACCAACCGTGTCCATTGTCGTATCATATATTAAATGGATGTCGAGTGCTATATTTTATGCTACTCAAATTGATGGTAGTGCTGATCGTACTGATATAAAATATATTACCGTAAGTTACATATCAAAAGGCAATCCAACAGGAATCTTTACAATATTCTTAGGACAAAATATGTTTGTAAACTGCTACAACGTGTATTTTAGACCAATTTAGTGTTCTTACTGACAACTTGGTTGGGGTAACTACTGATGGGGAAGCTGCTAATATAGGAAAGATTTTGGATTTATGGAAAATTTTACTGGATCGTGTAGGATATAACTTATAATTATTAGAGTTCAGTGCACTTGTCATGGCTTAGATTTGGCTATGGAAGCAGTGATTTCAAGTACTAACTATTTTAAAAAGGGTTTTTTTTTTGTTTTGTAATTTGATTAAAGAATAATATTTTATTTTGTTTATAGTTGTAATACCTACCTACTTAAAAATTATAATTATATAATAATAATAACAATAACAATAACAATAACAATAATAGTAATGATAATAATAAATTTTTGTATTTTTTAACTTCAACGATGTTTTTTCATATAATATTTAACTCTATAAATTCTCTTACTTGTGAATATTTTATTCAAACTAGAATTCGCATACAGAAGAAGAGGTAATTTTAAATACTTTTATTAGATATTTTATATATATATATATATAACAAATTATATGCAAAATTAAAAAATTAATACGGGGTTTTGCATATAATTTGTTTAATACCATATGTATTACCATTATGTTGCCACACTATAGATATTTAACTCTAAAATTATAGTTATATGTATAACATATATTGAAAATTAGTAAAGTTAATCAATTAAAAAGGCAATTTTGTAAGACGTAATTTTATAAAGTTATAAATATAAATTTCATTATTTTCAAATAGTTATTATCGTATAGGAAATAGAAATTAATTGAATTCTATTATTTATTGGTAAATTAATAAATTTAGTTTGAAATGAAAATAACTCCGGTAAATTTACATATGTGATATACGAGTATATATATATATATATATATATATATATATATATATATATATATATATATATTTGTATACATTTATCTTCGATAGAGAATGATATAGACTACACCATTATGTATATGACATTTGAAAAACCATAGTACCACTATATAATTGAAATTTTTTTTGGTTTATTTAAATGTAATACATAGTAATGAAATATTATAACAGTTTTTAAAATTTCTATTAAACAAAAAAAAAATGTCAATTCGGGTACGTTGGAAACGGATAAAATATGATCAAGCATTTTTTAGTGCACAAGGAAATGTCATGAATTAAAACTGAATAAATATGTGTATAATAATTTATATTTGATGTTAATGTTGTCTATGTGTTTTATATATACACATATATATATATATATATATATATATATATATATATATATATATATATTATAACTATAAGTATAAGTGATAAAGTAGAATAAGTAGATATATTATATATTAAATTGTTATTAGTAATAATACGAGTAATTTATTACTTTAAATAATTTTTTCAATATTCAATGTTTAAAATACACGAGTGTATATATTATTTTAAAGATGGACCGAAATTTGTATATTATTTTAAAATTTAGTTTTAATTTATAATTGTGTAATATTTGAAATTTTAATGATTTAAATTCACATAAATAGGAAATCGAGAACAAAATGAAAGGATTTTATTGCAAATAGAAAAATCTTTAGACCAAGGTATATTATAGAATACAATTAATATATTATTTTTCATGCCGAAAATATTGCCTTACGAATAAATAAATAAATAAATGTCGAAAATACATAACATACCTATGCGTAACCAGGGGCGGATCTTGGATATTTTTATAGGAGGGGCACATATAAATTTCACAATTACACTATTATTTTATAAAAATTATTGTTATAACAATGCTGTGTGCTTGTGTGCAGTACGGTCAGTACGAAATTAAACTGTAAGTAAATACTACGTCGTTGTCGCAGCGGTGTCGCGCCTTAAGATAACGCAAGACGTGTGCTCCGGGCCTAATAGTTATAAATAGAGATCGATAAGATACTAAGCTGAAACTACTTTTATCAGTTTAAATGTACCTAATAATTGTCCTAATTAATGAGTTTACTAGTAGGTACTAGGTAGTATTATTCTTATTTACAACTGTATTTTTTTTTTATATGATACTTTTTTATACTCGTAGTAACATAAAAAAAAATGTCGATAGAAAATTGACAGGGGGGGCACGTGCCCCTGTGCCCCTCCCCTGGATCCGCCACTGTGCGTAACTATTATAAAAGTGTCATAATTTTTCGTTACATATTTACATATTGTATATATTTTTCAGGGCGATTAGTTCAGTATCAAAGAGTAGTACCATCGATGATTGGATGTAAATATAATAATTCGAATTAACAGTAATATAATTATAAAGTAATTAAGTGACATTAGGGGTAACCTAATAAGTTGTATAACTAAATTGTAAAAATTGTTTTTCAGAATAGTCGATTTTTTTTTTTTTTACTTTTTGTAATTTATCATTTGAAAACATCGTAAGATATAATTTTGTTAAGACCGCCCCTTTTTAAAAAAAATTTCTGGCTATTTTTGTATATATTTGATGTTTTTTTACCGACGCTTAATTCGCTGTGTACGTATCCGTTATCGTTGTGTTAGGTTATGTTATACCCAGTGTTTGAATTGGGGGGACGCGGGGGGACGGGTCCCCTTTCTTTTTTCAAAATATTATAGCGTACCCCTTCTAATTTTTCTACCGGGACGCAGAGAACGGGACGGTCAAGACTCTAAAATTTTACTGAACTAATGAAAATTAAAAATTTTATTTATAAGGAGTGGTCGGTAGTTGTCACAATATACAAACAATATATTTCTTGAAATGACAATCGTCGATTGCCAATTTTTCTCGGTATTATTTTGTTATTATGAACACAAAATGTAATCTACTTTATTATATATGTTGTATTTTTATAAAATATGTTTTGTTTTATTTTCATAAGAACATTACTGTTCGATACACAGTTTTCTCGTCAAAATAAAATACAAACAATTTATGAAAAATTAACCAGTGCGAAACTAAAGTTAACAAAAAAAAAATATAACACTTCAAAGTTCAGTAAAAGAAAAAAGCAGACTGTATTTAACAAATTATTAATAAAATTCAATATAACAAACAATAATTGATCTTAAAAATAAAGGGAATATTAAATATAATGTTTACATAAGTTCCATACAAAGTTACTGGATAATATAATTATTAATTATTATAAAACGAAAAATACACCAAAAAGAAAGTAAAAAAACCTGATCCTCGAATAGATGAAACTCAATGAGCTTTTCATTGAGTTTCATCCACAAAACACAAGGGATACTCGAACGATAAAGTTTTCTTGCGCAAAACACAAATAATAGTTTTTGTAAAAATAATGACGAAATATTATAATTTTGGCAATGGCACAACAACAAATTTAAATATCAATACCAATAATAATAATCATAAAATTTGCTTAATTAAACAAGTATATAAAAGTAATCGTAGATTAATAAAAACAAAAAAATAATACGTAATAATAATAATAAATGCTCCTTTACTATGTGGCGCGAATGTTTACAGTTAAAAAAAAAATGATGCTTATTTGTTATTGTATAATGAAAAATATAGTGGGGGGTGTGGGGGGCGAAGCCCCCCACGAATTTATAAGACATTACAATCTGCTGGAACGCACATTATTTTTGTACTTTTGCATCCCCCTTCTAATTTTTTTCCAATTCAAGCACTGGTTATACCGACGCACACTGAGAGAATAGGCCTTCACAATTGTCAGAAAATATAATATTTATAATATATACTATTAATTTATAATTAAATTGTTCCACGTAAACCAACAGTTAAAATACCGTAGTGTGTACTAGGGTTCGGCGTAAAACTGGAATAATATGTAACCGTTTGATTTGCTATATGGTGATATTATTCATGGAAATTGTACGAATACTATTAATTGTCGAATAGGTTATAGAAAAAATGCGAATTTGATAAGTTTTAATTTCAAGAGGAACTGACTACTTTTGTAGAAATTAAAAATTAATAACTTAAAAAATTTGAACTAAATTTTAGTAAAAGTCGTCAATTTTTCAGTTTTTTCAATTATTTCAAATATTTTTCACATAAACGTCATATATTTTTTAATAAAGTATAATAAAGTACACGTAAAAACAAAACAAAAGAGGCCTTACAAACCTCCATAGAGCAAATGTAATAAGCACAATATTTACTTTTTGGGGGCTGTGGCGAATTTTGACGTAGCGGCACTCTTAAACGATTAGATATTTTGGCTTACAAAAATTATGGCTTACTATCTACAGCAAACACTCTGTCATGCAAAAATTTGAAAGAGATCTGATGATTTTTGTTGGAATAAAAAAAATCAAAAAATGAAAATATTGTATTTTTTGTGGTTATGTATATTTTTTTCTAAAATTTTGTGGTTAGAGAAAATTTTGTTCAGTACAATGTTGTACATTTTTTTCTTTTCTACAATTATTCTATTTAATGTTTTTTGATAGGAAGCGTAGTTTTCCCGTAAACTGCGAAAAACCGTTTTAAATCCCTAAAACCCCACCCCATTTCACCCCTCCAACGCAACTGCAGTCCGGAATATTTTTTACACACTATTTGTAAGGTAAACAACCCATTTCATGCAAAAATTAAAGTCAGAAATTTTTTTTATTCCAAAAATTATCGCCACCGGCCTAATATTATTTATATTTTTATTAATATTATATAGGTAACTATGTGTAAAATAATTAGTGACTTCTAGACTCCTAATTTACATAACTAGAAAGATTCGGTTCCTAACATCGTGTTCTTCCGCTGTGTCGATAACATCAGTCATCAGTCATTCCGCTTTGAAATGAAAAATTCAAAGTAGTGGGGGTAGGGCGCCGAACTATACTTAAATTGGAGGGGTAAAATTAATTTTGGAGTATCTACCAACCACCACTATATCATAGACATTAATTTGTAGTATATATATATATATATATATATATATATATATATATATATAAAAATTTTTCTTATAAAATAAGTGTAATATTATATTATTATGCATACTTATATAATACAATTACCAACTAGGTACACAAAAAACACATTTCATTAAATATTAATTACTTTATTAGTATTGATCACTATATATTATTTGGATATTAACATTTAATCAAAATTTAAGAAAATTTAATTTAATAAAACATTTTATAATTTAAATTTCCTTGTATATTATCTTGTATTTATACTATTAAAATGTTTAAATTTCACAACTATGACCATAATAGGTAAGAAACACATTAGTGTAAACTATAGAATATAAAAGTTTAAAAGTGCATAAAATATTTATATTATTTATAACAAGTTTACTGAAGAGTAAATTATAAACTTATTGCGTGTATGAGTTAAAAGTACATCCAATTAATATTATTATATTTTTATAATGTTAATTATTTCTTATATTAATAAACAAAAATTATAAGAATTTAATTTTCTTTAATCATGTCATGTCAGTAGCTTTGTAAGAACCGAAATACGAAGAAAACATTTTAATCATTTTATCTGTATTTATTGGTAAAGGTTAGGTTCTCTCACAAGATATCAACATTAAACATCGTACTAACAAAAATTACATCACCTGAAGTTAAAATATTTTTAGAGGACAGTACCAAATAGCCGACTACCACCCACCTTAAAATTGGGGGGGGGGCGGCCGCCCCTCTTTGAGTATAGCTTCGGCGCCACTGAGTGGGGGAGTGTTAATGGCCTGGTAATATATATATATATATTACCATTAGTCTTGTAAAAAATACTTTTAAAATTGTATTTAAACAGAGATACAAATACATTGATATAAATAGTATTTAAGACGTATTTCAAATACTTTTTTAAAAATTATTTAATAACAAATACAGATACTTCGTATGTATTTAAATACAAATACAAATACAAATACTTATTTGGACGGAGCTTTAAATTTATTTTTATAGCAGTCGTATTATTTAAATTATATTTTTGTATAGATCTTAAAACATTTCTACCACTCAACTTTAATGTTTTCAATTATTTAATGTAATAAATTAATACGAGTATAAATATTAAAATTATTACAAAAATTTTAGCTTTTACAATATTTTAAAAAGTAGTAATAATTATTTTTACCAGTATTTTTCATAGTATACATGGAAGTATTTGTATTACAGTGTTATTATTTTTAACCTATTTTAAGACACATTTCACACGGGCGCGGTTTCGATATTTATCAACTTTATACCCATACATATATAAATCGCCGTCTATCATCAGTTCATCAGACATAACATAATTGTAAATTTGAAATTGCCCTACACATATTTGAAAATTTATTTTAATTGAATGAAATGTAATAAAATTAAAACTTATTGCAAGAAATTTTATTTACAAGTATTTAAATAAAAGTATTTGTAATTCTAGTACAAATACCTATGAAATAATATTTAAATACTTTGAAAATACTTTATTTAAAATGTATTTAAAAAGTATTCTAAATACTATAAAAGTATTTAAATATATTTACTTAAATACTTTACAAGACTGATATATATATATATATATATATATATATATATTCAGGGTCGGTCTGGCCATGGCCGCTAGGCCGCGAATGCGGCCGGGGCCCCATCTTTTTTGTTTTTTATACCAATATTTTTGAACACTATGTCTCCACCAGTTTTGAAATCTTTGCCTTGTATTATTATAATGTATAAGAATAATGCGAAAATTGATTTGAGAACAGAGGTTCGAAACCCGAACCGTACACGTCAAATCGTGGTATTTATCCATTGGACTATTATAGTACGAGCTGAATAGTGGAAAAAATAAACCTATTAAAGAAACACGGTAAAATTGTCAAATTTCAAATTGCTATAACTTAAAAATTAAATCCGACCGCCAAATTCTAACTTCACCATAGATTCTTTTAATAACCTGTATTAACTCTATATGGAAACAGAAGGCGCTAGTCTAAAAAAAAAAAAAATCAATTTTTTTTATAAGTGGCCCGGAAAAATCTTATTTGCCCGGTAAGAATTTTAGAGTCACTCCGCCCTTGGATCTGGGACACCCTTTATAATGAATTGTTTTTTATTGAAATATATTTTTTAACTTCATATTAAACCAAGGGGCTGGGGTCCCAGAATAAAAAGATCCAGGGCCTTTGTTGTGCCAGGCCGACACTGTATATATTATATACATTTCGTAGTCGTAGCGGCGAGTTAAGCCATCGCGATCGGTAAAATGAAATAAGCAGTTTATAAATCATGGACATATTAACTCATGGACCGCGTATTCCACACCACCCGTCTATTCGTTATCAGATACGAGTACATATGGAGTAAGAGAGATCGTTGACATAAAATATGTGTATGAGAGTGATAGAGATACGGGTTGGCAATTACATGGAAAAAAAACTAATCCATTTATTTCATCCATGTATTATTTATGTTCATTTATCAATAAATGTTGATTATGGATATAAATTGTCATAGTAGTTATAATAGTCAGTAAACAAGAAAGGAAGTGATATTAGACAGTCCCAACTCGTAGCTCTGTCTCTTTTGCTCTACATTGAACCCCAGATCTCTCTCCACAGGTGTAGGATGATAAATTATGTTGGGAGGGGGGGCTGTAGCCCTTTCCACTAAAAATATTTAAATAGTGTTATTGAAATATTTGTAAATATTTTTTAAATAAACTAAAATTCCTGGGGAGGCTAAAAAACACAATGGGGAGGCTTAGCCCCCTCAAGCCCCTCTAAATACGCCTATGCCTCTCTCTCTATGCGCGGTCCATGAGTTAATATGTATATGTTATAAATAGTCTGAATATAATTTTGATTGGCGGGCTGTAGATAGTGGTTGGGGTCTATGTTATTACTTTAATTATTATTTTTACCGATAGAGAGTAGCATATAGCCAATAATGTTTTTCAATTTTGTGAAGTAACATATATCTGTACTTCCTATAGTATGCTGCTCAGAATAATTTTAGTGAAAAATACTTCAGAACAAAAATTAAAGAGTAGAAGTTAAGATATGAATTAGTCTGATGATTTTACGAAATATCGATTTTACTCGATTTTATAGCGGCTGAAAAATTTGTAAAAATAAAAACTTAAATAATTAATAGTTCATTTTTCAGTTAATATTTCAGAAAATTATCCAGTAGGTGCAAAGTAGACTTATAAACGAATTTATTTATGTTTCAAGCATCAAAATCGAACTTAGTTATCACATTTAAAACATGGAAGTGCGGAGGGTCTAAAATGCATGTATAAGTAGAGGTGTTGTGGTCCCTTAATTAATAAAATCTGCTATTTGTTATAAAGAAGTCTTTAGTAGAATATTTGCTTTTAATAACTTAATATCAGTCAGTCACTTTAGGTGGTTCATTTATGTCTTGATCGATACTATTTTATTATATAAAAAAAAAAATATAAGATAATTATGTAAGAAGTATGTAAGAATTAAAATTATTGTATTTGTAATGAAAATTAACGAGCATTAATAGAAGAACCACAAATTATAATATGTTAGCTTCGAGTACATTCCGTCCACAACTTATGTTCTGGTCAACTTTTTTTGATTTCTTTAGAGAAACTCTATTTTATTCTATTACTTATTTTAAATTATTTATGAAAAATATAAATAAATTTAATGTATACATTATATTTTTTTAATAATAATAATAATGATAAAAAAGTTTTTGTTCATGAATAGTTATTACTTACATTTAAATTTTTTCATTCCTGACTCCTGCTATTAATTTTATAGTAAATATCGTATACATCATAAATATTGTATGGATATACGCATTAAATATTAATCAATATAAATAAAGAATAAAAATGAATCTTATAAAAATATCTACGGTGTAGAGTTCTGTAAAGGTAGGTGGGTCGTCCTTGGTTTGAACTTAACCACCTCTTTTTACTGAGATCGGCGCCACTGATATCAGTTTTAAAATGTTTTGTGACAATTTGTTGGTTTGTCGATGTATTCAGTAATAACATCCAGACAAGGAGAACACCTAGTTTTCCTTTATCGCGCCGTCGCGCCACCGCCGCCGTTCCAATCCATCTGGCACCGACTGTAGAAAATATGTTCATTGTTCATATTATATTATAATAGGTATATAACTTACACATATAAAACCAATCTCGTAATAAAACTGAAAAATACGAAATTAAATTTTATTATTATTAACTGTGGTCGTTCATCGACTTTGCATCAAATTTTACAAAATTGAAAATTTGAATTTTCTTGCGTAGTTTTGTAGGTACCTATTAATTAATATAAAATAATATTCTGATATTATCTCTAGATAATATATTATAAGTTTTTTTAGGGGAGGGATGCCCCATTCATCCCACCCCTTGGATTCGCGCCTGATAGACATTAATAATAATTTTATATAAAACATAATATTTTTATATTTATATTACGAATGGCATTTATAAAATATCTGCTGTTCTTTTTTTTTTTTGCCAATTATTATCAATTATCTTTAAACCATTAGATTACGCGGTATATAAGGAATCATGGGAAGATATGAATGATATTTTCTATACAGAAAATACGGAAAATGACATAACATTTTTAATGGAATTAAACGCATGGACGATTATTTTGTGTCAAAAAGCAAATGAACTGAAGGATTCCCTAGCTGCTGTTAAAGGTAATTCATTGTATTTTTTTATATTATTAACAGAATATTTTATGAAAACGTATATAATATGAATTACCTACTTTCAAGAGAGGGAAGGGGGGAAATATGAGAGAAATTAAGAATACGATTCATTTTGATTTCTCTCAAAAATACGAGAAAAATCAAAACAAATAAATAAGCAAATGTGTAATGTAGGGGATCTTTATACTTTGTATTCCGCTTCACTTAAAAAAACGATGTGTATGCCACTGCATAATTTATCATTTAGAACATCATAACGGCGAAAATTAGTAATTAGGTTCTTATTGTAAGAAAATATATTTGTAGTCAAAATAATATTTTTCGTTTCACACATTTCAGGCGATCGCCAGTCATCTTCCAGATCTTCGCGTTTTGAAACCGATTCGGTGATTATTATATAAATGTAATTGACGTAATTTACTAAATATTTAAAAATTGCCTTAAATTTACAGAATTACATCAGAAGATTTGAGAGTATTTTCTAAGACGCATCATGAGAAGGATTTTCCAATACAGTTACACGTGGCAAAAAGATTTATTATTATTATTGTTGTATCATATTAACGTTTTAACGTATTATTTATTATAACGTAATAATATATATTTGTTTGTAATTGGGTCTTATAAGTTATAACTGTTAATGCATTTATGAATACTATAAATGTTATTGTTAAAAAAATATACCTATTAATACTATGTTATGTCGATATTACACAATTTACTCGTGATTATATTTTTATTTTATGAATATAATATACGAATATATATATATATATATATATATAAATATATATCGGGATTGGTAAATTGGGTCCCAAATGACCTTTTCTCGGTAAATTGGATCCGGGAAAAGTAGATAGTAAGTAAGTTGAGTCCCGGCAAACAAAAAAAGGAATCGAGCCGCGTGGTGTTGTGGATGTTGCTTATGTGAATTACTTGAATAAAGATTTTAGAGTTTTGTTATTACATAAATAAATATGAATTAAATAAATTTGAAAGCAATGATAAAACATTGCATTCGATAACACGAATCTCAACGGAGCTTTGGTGTAATATTTATTATAATTACTACTTCCATTTTCAAATTATTATTATTTTTTCTACGTTTCTTCGTGTACGACATATACTACACCGAATAGGAAATAAAGATTTCAAAATCACAAATATGATAATTTCAACTGTATCAGTATTCACTAATCAAGTTTCTGTACTTTCCAGTTGTTAATACACACATATATATTATATAATGAATAATGATATAGAAATGAATAATTGGTAAGTTAGGCAGGTGGCCGGGACCCAACTTACCTACTATCTTTCTTTTACTAGTACTCAAATTACCGCTTTCAAAATGTACCCAAGTTATCGCGGACCCAATATACCTAGCCTAGTATATATAATATATGAATATAATAGCATATAAGAGGTTTGTTATGTATTTTTTCACGATAGAAAATCCCACACGGATTGTGTATTGAGTTGTTGTCATATTTTTCTTAACTGAATATGTACGGGGAAAAAATGCGAAAAAAAAGTGATGCCAAACACTTGAAAATTGTCTAATATTTTTAAGACGCGTATTGCTATTGTTTTTCTTCTGATAATTTTTATTTTATGTTTTCAAATTTTATGAAGCGTTATCACAACTGTTTATAAACATGCAAATACGTCACAAGAGAATTTCGTTTAACGTTTACTTCACGAAATTCAGAGCTATATTAACCATGTTCATGAAGTTGGCCCCCCGACTTTTTCAGATCGATACCGGACCAACGCCAATATTTTGCAAATAATTTGCAATAATTTGCAAATTGATTTTCAGAATTTGCAAATCAATAGTTCCCCCGCAATCGTCATTTTAGTTTCCGGGGGGCCAACTACACGTAGCCCCCGACTTTCTCCGATCTCGATCGGACCAGCGCCAATATTTTGCAAATAATCTTCATAAGAAGTATTCCAAATACTTTTAGATTACTTTTTTTTACTAGTTTTCAGTAATAAGAATATCACATATAATAATTATATTATTATTTCATCGAACACAAACAATTGTCAATGTGTAGGTATTTAAAGTGTTAATAATTTTTTTTAAAATTCTGTGTTTTTAAATTAACACAATAAAATATAACAAACTTTCAATAAAATATTTTACACGTAGGCAAATTTATTATGAATTTTTTTGTTTATTTATGAGGATGCTATACCGAAACAAGAACGTAAGTCCCGCAACACACAAGCGTTATTGCCTCGGCGAGCACTATACGACGACCCGCCTCACGGGGGTGGTGAAATCCCCGTGAAGGGATTCGAGTATAACTTTGTAGTAAAGGGTCGTATCGAAACAGGGTCTTCGGAATCAGAAGCGGGGTGTCCTAAGGCGTTCAACGGTATCGCTCTTGTCGTGATGGGGTAAGGGAGGGTGGAGTTACGATTTCTAGAAAATTAGAGGAGGGGATTAGAATTTTTTTACGGAATCCCATAGTGGAGTGCACGATAAACGTTATGCCGTCGGTCTGGTCTCTTAGTTATGAATAGCAGCCGAGTTATGAATTTTTGAAAATCGGGGGCGGCGCCTAAAAAAAAATTTTTTTTTGGATTTCAGACTCCGTACTTTGGAATCTGAGAGATTTGTATACGGGGATCATTTTTGGTTCTTTGAAGTTTTTACGTATCTCTAACGGTTTACGTGTAATAAGAGTTCGATCATTTTTTTTATAAAAATCTTACTTATTCGAACGTTCTTATGTGTTCCCATGTATACTACCTACGTTTTTTCGTGAAGTCGAATTTTGCCGTAAACTATATTTCGATATATATATATATATACCGCGCGTTCAATAAACGAGATATAGAACTTTTTAGGCATTTAGACGCCCTATCTATCGGCGTTTGAACGGTTTCTTAGTTATGAATAGGAGAGGAATTAAGATTTTTTGAATATTTTGCGTGTGGCAAGACAGCACTTTTTTCGATTTATGATAACAATCACAATATCTAATACTGTTTGGAAAATAATGGCTAATAAGGAAAGAGGCTTAGTACAAAAAAGTTGCGCACGGCGACGGCCGATTTATTGATACAAAAATTGTAGGGTTTGATGAAATATTAAAATGAAAATCTATACTTGAATAAAAAACTACGGATCGGCAACGTACGGTAAAATCTAAAATATCATTAATCTTTGTTAAATAATGATCTGAGAGCAAAATCCAAAGGGACATAAAAGATTCGCATTGCTTTTTAACATAAGACTGTAACTACAGCTTTCGTTTTCCAATAAAATGTACAAAACAAATAGTAAAAAAATCTTTCATTTATGTTTACGTCAGTAGATATTTAAAACAATATCAATTATTATTTTATCAAAATTCTTGCTACGTTTGGTGATTGAACTCAAATTTATTAAAATAATCAAGTATATTTGTTTACACTACGTTATTATAATTGTGTTATATATTTTATAACAAATTGGTATTATTAATTTATTAATTGGTTATTGTGTTAATTTAAAAACACAGAATTTAAAAAAAAAAATTATTAACACCTTAAATACCTACACATTGACAATTGTTTGTGTTCGATGAAATAATAATATAATTATTATATGTGATATTCTTATTACTGAAAACTAGTAAAAAAAAGTAATCTAAAAGTATTTGGAATACTTCTTGTGAAGATTATTTGCAAAATATTGGCGCTGGTCCGATCGCGATCGGAGAAAGTCGGGGGGCTACATGTATAGTTGTCCCCCCCGGAAACTAAAATGACGACTGCGGGGGATCTATTAATTTGCAAATTCTGAAAATCAATTTGCAAATTATTGCAAATTATTTGAAAAATATTGGCGCTGGTCCGATCGAGATCGGAGAAAGTCGGGGGGCTACGTGTAGTTGGCCCCGGAAACTAAAATGGTGATTGCGGGGGAACTATTGATTTGCAAATTCTGAAAATCAATTTGCAAATTATTGCAAATTATTTGCAAAATATTGGCGTTGGTCCGGTATCGATCTAAAAAAGTCGGGGGGCCAACTTCATGAACATATATTAACCAACGAACAAAATTGCAAATATCTTACAACACTTTTTTTCGAAACTGTTGAGAATCCGTTCAATTTCTCATATGATTATAAAGTTTTATTTCATATTGACCGTATAAATTAAATTGAATCCGAGATTTTTTAAGAAGAAAACAATTAAAGTATCCAGGTAAATCAAGAATTTATCGTTCTACTTATAACTTAATCGATATTTCAAGTGCGCATGCAGAATACGTAAATCTAATCCAAACATTTTTCAAAAGAACTTTCTTAAGTTATAAAGCATTGAAGTATAGCGGACTATTAGAATTATTTTGTTTTACGCTATATAATCTTTGTTATATATATTTTATTTTCTTACACTTATTTTTCTTAAAAGTTTCTGCCAAGTTGTATTAATTGTCTAATGTTACTTTTGTTTGTTTTATTTCTTTGAGCCAAGTAAATACTGTTTAGTGTAAACATTCGAGCAATAAAATAATATTAAAAAATGGCCATACATTAAAAAATAAAAAATATTTTATTATAAAACCAATACATTAGCTGGTTTGATATTTGCATTAATTTTTGTATGCAACATTTTTATCAATCCGGACCGAACACGTACATATTCATTTAATATTTACTTAGTTACGCGATTTAGTGGTTTTTCATGTTTTTTGTATTGGTTAATACAAAACAATGAAATACCACAATACAAATTATATCATATATGTACTCATCCTGAGGATTATACTATAATATTCGTTTATATCATTAAAGTTACTATAGTTTCCTTTTTCGTTTGAGTCAGTATACATTACCTATTCAATATTTAAAGTTTTCAAAGACAAATATCTTATCAAAATTCAATTTAAAAGAACTATATTAAGTTTTAAAGCATAGGAGTACTGTATATATAGTTGTAAAAATTATTTCATTCTATGCTGTAGTTTTGTTTTATACATTTACTTTTTTATACTGGTTTTCCATAAACGTTCCTCGTAATTTAAATTACTTTTCTAATGTTATAATTGTTTTTTCTTTTGTTTAAAGCAAGTGAAGGCTGTTTAGGGTGAGTAAACAGTAAAAAGGATATATGAACAGATCTTATAATACAGTTTATCCTAATGTTTTTGTATCATAAAAAAATTTAATTGGAGATTGTCGTATTCCTAAGTTCTAACACACATTAATTTGTGGTTGATTTTGATACAGTATGTTTTAATATTTAATACAGGAACTGTTTGTTGAGAAGAATTAAATATAAAAATGAATCTAAAAATTGTGTTAATGTTTACGATATTGTCAATTATTGGAGAATACAAGGGTATGTATGTTATGTGAATCGAATTTAATACTCTCAAGTTAATGTACGTTAATGTTCGTCATACTTCATTTATGTCGACCGATTGTGCACAATAATAGTACAAAACGTTTGTTACTATTATTGTTTATAGAATACACTTTTCTATGTACTCCATTATTTAAATCAAGTTTTCACAAAGAAAACATTGAATAACGTGACGTGATAAATTCTCGTGTAATTGTGTCACTGTTACATTATTTTTTAGTAATTTTGCATAAATTCTTTTTCACCAACGTTTAAACGTCGAGTACGCATTCATATGTGAATTCTGTGTTTTTATATGTGCGTATAATGTACATTTTAGGTACTCAAGGGCAAATGATATATTAAGTGAGTTATTCGTTTTTAATACATAGCCAAATATTTAAAATAGTGCGGTACTCGAATTATTTGAAGAATATTACCGACAAAACCTAATAAATGTCCAATAAAATACAATTCATTTGAGTACGTAGTATTGATATTATAATATAATGTGCGATTTTCGGTGAAAATAACGTGCGTTGGTTCAGACGGGACATTGAATTAAAGCGTATTTGTTTATGTTTATCTATTTAAATATTTCACTTACCTATTTCGAATAATTTAATTTACGTTCAAGTGGAATATAAACATAATTTAGCAATGCGTCTATATTCATGAATTCTGAAGCTTATTTGCCTATTTCTTATTACTCTTTTGACGTGACGTTAGTAATTTCGTTTCAGGTCATTTTAAAGAATTTAATACTAACGCATTTGGTAAAGTACAAATTTGATCGATTTAAATTATCGTTTAGTTATAATTCATTAGTTAATATGTACATAAGACATTGAGAAATGGACATTTCAATAATAATTAATAACGGTTACATTACCTCGCAATGAAGGAGAAAAGACATATAGCGTATTTTGATTATATTAATTTTATACTTATTCCATTATATTTTTTTATGTTGCGGTTCATTTTTAAAAATCATACGTAATTTACATTTGTTTGCTGTCGTGGAACTCAGATTGAGGTATATATCTCATATATTTCACACAGTTGCTTTAACTCGTGTATTGATGAAATTAATTAATAATGTTGAGTATAATATTTTAAGTATTTTTAAAAAACGAAAAAAATACTACGCTATCAAACAAAATATTATTTTTTTAAAATTTTGATTTTATACGTACAAAACACTATACCGTCTATAGGTTATATGGCTATATCAATAATTAAATTCATATTACAGTAACAATAGAATATAAAATTAAAAAAAACAAATTAGTTTATTTAAGTATTTTAATAAATATTAATTATATGTTTTAGATGAATTTAATTTGGTATGTTATGTTTCAATGTATGCTACTATTCGGCAATTTACATCTTATATAAGAATAACACAAGGTACCTAGTTATTATCAGTTTGTAAAAAAGTATGAATTATAAACGCATAAACTATGGCAACAATAATATACTCTATAATAGTGCCATAAGTTAAAATTATTATAATTTTGTGTAAAATAGTTAAATGGAATTAATAACATTGGTTTTTATATTAGGTCAGTATATGACACAAGAAATATTTAATTTACTACAAAATATCCATGCCATCAATACTAAACTGCAACGTCTGGGTGGCTGTAAGTATAAAATTGGAAGATAACAAATAAACTAAGATCATTTTTTAAAACCAAGACATTGGGTCCTTTTAAAGCAAGTCATTGTTTAAATTTAAAAAAAAAATCATTTTGTCTCGGACATTGGAGTTTTTAAAATTTTTTTTGTTGAAATAAAAATATTTTAAATAAATACGAAAGACACTGGACACCATCAGACACACTGCTATACCTAGGTATTAATGGTGATATTCGAAGTCCGTCGATAATTTCAAATCTCGTGTACACATGGAATAATGAAATTATTTTCAATAGGTGCTGTCCTAATGAACTATAGCGTACAAGACAACACATAAGTGTTTTTCTGAATATCATACAAATACATTTTTAAACTAAATTGATGTGTATGACTATTTGTTACTAGTGACACGTTTTATGCATAATGGTTTGGGTATCTGCGTTTAATGATTCATATTTTAGCATTTAAATTGATTATTGCAAATACAATTGAAAAAATATGTATAATTTTAATTTTTAATTTAAATATTTATCTTAAAACATAATTTCACTAACACATTAAGAACGATTTTTCCTAGGGAATAAATATTTTACACTGTCATCGAAAGCGAATATTTTGAATAATTACGCCAGTGTTAAAGGTAAAAAAATGAATCAATAAAATAAATCTTTCACGATTTTAATTGATAGTTTGCAGTATGATATTATCATCCAAACCTTCAGTAGTTCGTTAAAGTTTAAGGAAAATTTTTCCGTCGCCGGCGTAGAAATGATTCTAACATTTATTTAAAAACCGCTTTTTTTCTATACATATGAAATTAAATTATTTTCATACAATGTTATTATTATGTGTTCTATATTGTGAACATTTTTTTTTTTAATTTACATTTTTATATTAATAACATTTTAATTGAATTATGTACAGATAAACTGACAAATTATTAAATTACTTAAAATGACGTAAAAATATATAATTGGTGTGATAATTACATTTATATCGTGCATTTAACTACTGATGGTTTTGACTAGGATTGGAATATTGGATATATATTGTATCATTGATTATATCATGAAGTAAGATAATAGAATTACTCACGGATTAAGATAAAATGTGCTGAAAACATTTACATTATTCATTACATATTTTGACATTTTGATTTACCAAAAACTACAGATTTTCTATCGGCCCATAATTCAGCTAGGTTGGACTGCTAGTGCCCATTGGGTCAACTAAACAATTTAGTTGGTGGTGAGTACGCAAACCAGCCGACTGTCGGCTGGTTGCTCTCGAAAAATGTCCTAGTCGATACGTTGCTGCTGAGGAGATCGTTCGCGTAAATATAATGTTTTCCAAAAATATTATTATTGCTTTTAAAAAACGGAGGAGAAAAATTAAGAGATGAGATACCGAGAGTGTTGGGTGCATCTCATCTGTAGTCATAGATTATTATTACAAGGAAACTTTTATACGATGCATTCAAAATGACTAAATTTCCATCAGGCGAACAACTGTTTCACAGACTTCCTGCCATATTTTGTTCTAATGATTCACGTCAGCCTACTCATTTAAGTTTTTTTTACAGAACGCGGATCTTTTTTTAACTTTCTCTATCAAATTTTCGATATGCAGCGATATCATGAATCATACGCACGACCTTTCCGCGCCAAAACGCGAAACGAATAGACGCTATCGGCCAAATCGGCCGACTAAACAATCGGCAAGTGTGCGCGCGCGGAAGGAGCGCCATATTGATTAAGCAGTCGGCCGATAGTTGGTCGACAGTTTAGTTTGAAGGCAGTCGTATAGCCCATCAAATTTATTCATCGGCCGATATTAAATCCTTATAATATGCGCACTTGCATACATCTTCTTACGAATAAAAAATCCGACAAAATATCGGTCATTTGAAAGTTTTTAGTTCGCGGTGACTCTTCATATTACATATTTATATCTGGGCATCGACATTTAGTATAGAATACGTTGCAATTTGGCGTGTTATTAATAATACTTGAATACGGTCAGAGATTCCTGAGGCGTTACTATTATTTCCCTCTTGACACTTCTCTTGCGAATCGTAAGCGGCCCAGCGGTAAGAGTCTTGTTCCCAGTGCATTCTATCTTAGTCCGTGATAGGTTTGTAGAAATATAAACACATAGTCCAGGTATCGGGCAAAACAATAAAAATTACGCTAAAGTATACAATATTAAAGTTCATTAGACTTTATTGCATTATATGTATCGCGGCTATAATTCCTGGTCTAGTTGTTTATATGTCTATGGAATAGTAAGATAATTACACAGTGTGTAAATAACTATAGTGTGCACCATTGCTTAATTCGCATAAGCTTATATTATGTTTTATATGTTTAATTTGTGTCAAAATTCTTGCCCGCACCACCACCAGCTAACGTTCGAAATAAAATACAAATTTATTAATATTGTGTACTTATCCGCATTTAGCGATTGTTTTATTTTGCGCTATCATGGCTATCTTTACTATATATAATCAATGCTACTTTCGACGGCGATAAATAAATTTTAAAATTTGTTGTACCGACTGTAATTATAAATATATTGGTAATTTAATTTATGACACAAAAACTTTTGATTAGAATGGGTTGCAAATCCTTTGAACGTAGAATTGGTAGAAGACGATGCAGAATCCACGATCAATCTCTCTAAATTTAATTTTAATCCAAATCAATTTTCCGAGTTTACAACACCAAAAGGTATTTAGTAAATGCTTTTTTTTATGAAATTAATATTATAATACATTATGTTTTTAAGTGATAATTCTCCTCTTTCAATTGTTTTTTAAAAAACTTTATTTCAATTTTTTTTCAAAATTGTTTAATTTTTAACCGTTGAAAATGAAATATTTTAAAATTCATTAGAGCCATAATTATTTCAACAGTTTCATTTGTTTTATTATTTTATGTTCTCAATTTACTAGTAATATTATTATAAATTATGTATATTATACTTATTATCGACTAACTCACTATAAATTATTAACCGTCTATGTATGTCTTCCTTTTAAGTAAATACTTTAATCAACCTATTTGTTTTGTAGGGAGGAATTTTTTTCAAATATTATATTCAGAAAACGAATTACAAATAACACCAATGATGACTTCAACGTTTATTTATTGTACAAGCACCCTAATTATTCGTGAGTGAACATATAAACGTGTACAGATTATGTAAAGTTATATTTAAATACGCTGTATGTACTATAATGTATTCTATACCTTAAGTGTCACAACCAACGGAGAATTTTGAGGAAAGTTTAGTTGCCGAGGTGAAGAAGTACGAAGATATGTTTCTCTCTCATTCGTTGATCACCTATGGATATATTATATTACTGATGACGCAAGGTTAGTATTAAAAACAATAATTTCTGATTAGTGTTTTCAAAAAAATATAACGACAATCTACATATAACATTATAATATAACATTTTATAATATAACATTCATAAGAATAACAAAACAAAAACGATACACCATTTTTTTCTTTTATTTAATATAATTTTATATGAAGTAAAGCCCTTAAAGTCCTCGGATTCAATAAGGGTATTTCTACTAATTTCTCTTTTATCTCTTGTCTTCGCATTAATTATTCTCCTTGGTGTGTTCTATTCTAGAATATGGGATGGTGGTTTGGCATCCACTCTGAATTCAGATTTGTTTCTTTTGATTTGGATCGTAGTGTTCTCTATGGATAATATTGGCAATTTCTGCAAATGGTGAGTAATTCTTTTGTGGACGAGAATTGCTTTGCCGCCAGCCGCCGAATGACCAGCAGACTGGATGGCGATTTTTGTAGTAGCTGATGCAGTTTGGAATTTCGAACTCGACCTTGAGTGGAGAGGTGGATTTCGTTTAGAAGTAGAATGTCTATTTGTTTTTGGTGGGTGAAATAAATTACTTCAATGAGTTCCCGATATACGCTTTGACTGTTTGAACGTAGTATTTTTAAATTATGCACGATGGTTGAGTAGAAATGGATAAATTGTGAGTATCATTATTAAAGCACCTTTGATTTTGATTTTTCTGGGTGCGATTTTAGGCATTAAATTACTGAGTTGGATTTCTAGTGTTTTCATGGCAGAGTTGGAAGTATTTGTAGAACCGAATGTAGCTTGTTCAGCATAGAACGGCGTCGATTAATTTGTATGTTGACTACTGGGTTGTGGATATTTGAAGGCGGTTCAGGTAAGTTATTTTTGCTTGCCATTGTTGTGAATATTATACATCTAATTAAGTATATCAATGATTCAACTATGTTGAGTACCTGAGACAACAAAAATAAAATATTGTTTTTTTATAGTGTTTACTCTAAAAAAAAGGTCAAAGAAAAAAAAAGTTGAGCCAACAAAATAGATATATTATAAAAAAGCAATATTAACGCTGGAAAGGGAGAGAGTGTATGTAGTCGTAGTGTGCGACTGTTTGAGATACATCTTTTACGAGTTTTCATAAACGATTGTTAATTTATGTATCTAATTGGTTTGCGCTGAAGATGACACTATTTTTGTTGAAATACGTGTGAGTTTTTAAAGTGTATTATTTTGTGATTTGGTTTATAATATTTAATGTTTTCTATAATTATTATTATTTGATTCGTCATCATTTCATCTTTTTTTTTTATTTCCTTACGTTGATTTTTTACAGGTTATTTATACATATTTGATAAATGAATTTATAAAATATAATTTACAAATAAATTAATACATTTTATTTTAATTCGCTAATTATAACATTTTTATGCATTTCAGAAAATTTTAATTTTTTAATCATCTGTTACCCATCAGTCAAGGTTTGTATATATAAACAGTGTTTTATTGTAATTTTAATGCACAAAACACTATAATGATATATATATATATATATATATATATATATATATATATATATATTATTTATGATTCATCCCATATATTAGAATGCCGGAATTGAAGTTCCTCAAAATTAAATTTATTTTTTATAAATAAGGCAAAATTAAGATACTATTATCTTCAGGATATCTTGAGGTTTAAACGTGAAAAAACAATATCAGACATATTAGACCCCACTTCCCTAATAGCCTTACGCACGATTATTCGGCCTACAAAATTCACCATGAACCGTTCTCACATTTCCTTATCAATTTTGTTCATGTCTTCATGACACGTTGAATTCCTTGTTTGACTTCAACTAAATTTCGGGGTTTTTTTGAAAAACTTGTTTTTTATGACAAACCTCTATAGAAAGGAAAGTGTTAAGTCACAGGATCACGGTGAGTAATTTTGTTCAGTGATGTATGGTAAAAGGAAAATGACACAACTGACACTAATAATGATGAAAACGTTTATCAACGCAAACTCTCAATATTATGAGGTATTAAAAATAATAAAAATAAAGGTGTTAAAAATAAATATAAAAAAATGACGGTTATTTCTAATCCGGCATTCTTTGTGAATCACTGTTTATTATATGGATTTCAGTTACTTTTGAAGACGATCAGAACAAATTTATTTTAACTCAAGGTGTGTATATAATTTTCAATTAAATTTGTATAATATTATTGAGGTTAAAATATCATTACTATTGCATATTATGTTTATTGGAGTAATTTTTTGTGTATTGAGGAATATTCTTGATATCTTAATGCGTTCTATTCCATATCCAAATACAAATAGATACCTATCATTATTTGTTTTTGCTGTTTGTTCCGTATATATGGTTAAATTTAACAAAATATATTAATTATAATAATCGAATAAGCTATACGAATATTTATCAAAATTCTTTGGTCTTCGCGGTCAATGATATTAGCCAATTATTCCCTGTCTGTGGTCAGTACTCCTCTGTCTGTCGTCGTATATAGGAAGCACTTACATTTTTTCAAAAGGTTTGTGCGAACATATACTAGTGGCGTACTTAGGTCATCTTTATGGAGAGGGGGGGGCGAAATATATTTTGCACCCACTGATAAAATAGAAAATTCCTCAAGGGGATTGTAACCGGGCGTTTTCTCTCTTCATCTTACACACATGAAACATAGCAAAATGGACGTTTCCTACTTCCAACGTACCGATCCATATAGTGATGCGACAAGGATTTTGAAAACAGATTTGAATTCCTCGTGAATTTTACTATAGAACGACTTTCCCACTTTTTCATTTTTTTTATCTTAAGACCTTCAAAAATTGATTATTAGCTATTTTTTGAGGGTTTATGAAAAAAAATTAGAAATGTGGGAAAGTTAATCTCAAGTAGACTTCTTAACGAATTCAAGACTGTTTTCAAATTTCTTATCGAACAACTTGTTCAATCGGTACGTCGGAAGTAGGAAACGTTTATTTTGCTATGTTTCGTGTGTGTAAGAGAGAAAATGCCCGCTTTCAATCCCCTTAATATAATATCATAACCGCAACAACATTATTAACGGACACAGAAATTGGGCCATGCAAATAGTTTCTTTTATATTTGTAAAATTCAACATTAAAATATATAAAATAATTAATTAAGCTTTCATTGTTAAACTATTAATATTATTGTGGTTTACAGAACTAACCATGTTGCCAGTTGTAGTCTGACGTTTTGAAACCAATGCAGGTTCAATTTTCGGAGTACGTAAATGTCGTTAATAGCAGTCAGAAACAAACGAACCGTTCTGTGTAGTCACTGAGTAAGTAGTACACTCAACGGTCTGTTGGTTTCTGACTGTTATTTACGTACTCCAAAGATGGAACCTTCAATGGTTTCAAATTCCGAAATGTCAGACCACAATTGGTAACTCGGTTAGTTCCCCAAACCACAGTAATAATAAAATAAAAAAATTTTATATAACAAAATCTAATTTACGGTGTTTCATCTTTGAAAAACGTTCAATAATATCATCCACCGGTATACTGATTTCCTGGTATATATGCAACAATAATTGTATTGTGCATAATTGTAAAAACGTTAAAAATAAATAACAATGCACACATATAATTATGCAGCCCACGGGGAGGGGAGGAGCGAATACCCCATCGCCCCCTCCCCTACAGGTACGCCACTGACATATACATACCATATTTAGAAATATAAATATATTAACTCGTGTGGTACTGTCACAGTTTCGTCACCATCTAATGAAATATTTATATCGTGTGCGACTAGTTTATCGGCATAAAATATATTGTACATATTATGTCGTAGGGCGTAGGCACTTAGTGAAATCACTCTTTTCGTGAAAAGTTGATCATTTTTGGAATGGAAATTAAATTTGTTAATTGTAAATCAATTTTGATATCTTGTTTTTATCATGTGGCCATTTACTTTTTTGTATATACTCTAGGGCTGATGGTTTTCTTCGGTATACCGGTATACCGTTAAACCCGTTCTTTACGGTATACCGTAAAAGACCGTATAATACGGTATAACGTAAAAACCGTGCCTAAAGGTATACTGAAAGAAAACTTGTATTTATTAAAGTAATCTTTTAACGTTTTGTGAAATATTTCTATTTATAAAATCGGGTTTTTACTATCGGACCATTAGGATCCATAATATACTTTGTATATAGTCTTTATTATTAGTTATTTTATTATTATTCATTGCTTCATATTATAATTATTAATAAATTATTCAGCCTCAGTAATGTAGATTAATTTTTAATTATTAAAAAGGTCAATATTTTTTAAAAAGATATCAAATGCATCACTTCATATTTAATCTTCTTAGACTATAATTAATAATATAATATAATGGATTTTATTTATACAAGTCATTACATTGTTTGATAGTAGGTACTCTATAATTCCAGATTGTCTTAAGATATAATAATAGGCAATAAAAAGCTATCCAGATATAGATGATGGAAGTTCCATCGGTCCCTTCTGTCCCTTCGGTCCTCGGACAGTATAGTGCATTAATAAAATTTTGGTATACCAGTAAATATCGGTATTTTGGTATACCGGTACTTATCAGTATTTCGGTATACCGGTTCTTATCGGTATTTTACGGTATACCTTTTCAAACAGGTATTGAAATCAATACCGTACTTTCGGTATTCATTTTCAATATCGTCAGCCCTAATATACTCGTAATGTTTGATACCAAAATGTATATAATTTCATTTCATAACTATTTGGACTGGGAGCGTAAAACGATATTACGCGTGCGCGTTCGGACATCACCAAAAAATTATGTGCGGGTAGATTAATGTGTTACAGGATTAATTTTAATAATAATAAATAATTTTGATAAAAATAATGTATAATGATAACGCAGAGCAAAACAAATTAAATTACTAATAACAATTAGCCGTTTTGGTTCAGTGATAAAAAATATACAAATACATAAAATGTAAGAAATAGTGCCTACTCACGAATATAAACGTATAACACTCCGTAGACAGGGCAGAGCCGCAACTTAAATGTATAAGAAAAAAGTCAGACAAAATGCACAAAAACTAACACTAATTATGTACATTTGAAAATAATATTTGGCTAAATATTTGACTATTCGAGCTGTTGTATTGTAATTTTATGTCTATAAATTTCAGAGATAATTTTGGTTGCGATTATTGAAGGAGTTTTACAAGAAATTTATAGAAGCGTGCTGAATAGACTAAATAATATCGATAGTAAGATTAATGTAACATAGTTATCTGCACCGACTACATCCTATCAAAACAAGAATAAACGAGGTTTATCTCAGTGTGCTGTTGGACTTGGATCCAACGGGGTTTCATAGATTTGTATAATTATTACAATTATATACGTTTAAGATTATTCTGAGAGTAATAATACCAGTATTCTAGTATTTTGTTCATTGTGTAAATGAGTACATAAAAAATATAACTTTATACTATATTAAAGAAAAAAAATTTTTTTAAATAAATCTTTTTATTTGGGTTATTTATAGCAATAATAGATTTTGATGTAGGTATTTAAATCATGAAAGAGGGATTTTTTTTTTCTTAAGTCTTAAAAATTTAATACATTACCAAACGTACTTTACTTCAACTATATTCAAAAAATCTTGAAAATTGTCATAATTTTTTTTTTCATAATCATTTCAAATTTATCGACAGTGAATTACTTTGATGAAAATGACAATTGAAATTAAACATTCTTAGCTACTTAGGTTTATTGTAAGAAGTTATAATAAAATGATGTACTGTAGGGTTAATCGTAAATTATGTACTCTATACACATTACATTATTAAATATGTTTGTTTATTAATAATTATTAATATTACACCGAATCTTCGCTTAGAATTTTTTTATCGAGTGCAATGATTTATCACTGTTTTCAAATGTATGGTAAAAACAAAATTCTAAAATTTTTAAAATCTAAAAATTTCTTAAGCGACATTCACAGCACCCCACGGCATGCTACCTTTTTATACTTACACTATAACATATTATTAATATAATAATAATAATTAATTAAATAATAATATAATTAATATTATAATAATAATGATTATAATTCTTCAGTACTGCAATTTTTAATATAATTTTTATATTTTATAATTACTTTAGCCTTACATTTATATGTCATTATATTTATTATATTAATTGAAAGATAGTTTCCTCACTCAGGGTTCCAGAACTGAAGAATAATAGAGGTATTAACGTTGAATTAATGAGGATGATGATGCTATTGTATTATAATTTGCTGAAATTAAGTGAGGTGTTTTATTCTATATTGCATATAAATTGTACGTAATGAGTTAATTAAGGATTTCACTTTGCAAACAATTTATTTAAATAATCTCAAATTATTTAGGTGTTGTAGAAGAACTTAATGTAATCAAACAATTTAATATTGGATCAGATATAAACTATTATTATATGGATTTTATGAAAGATTTTAAACTATTATGGGCGAATAAAATAGAAAAAAGTAATTATGATGTTAAATTTAAAAGTATTTAAATTTACGTGTGGAATGGAATGTTTAATGATATATTAAGGTCTTAAACCACATTATTCCATTATTATTTTATAAACATTTTTGACTAATTATCTACAATTTATGTTTTATCCAGTTGGTTGTTTCATAAAATGAGAAGTTTACACCATTTCTACAAATTTCTGTTATTATGATTAGTTTAATTTTTAACGAATAATAATCCACAATCAAAAGAACATAGGTATCAGATTGTAAATCTTACAATTGAAAATTATTTGTAGACTTATTTTAGTTGCTAGATGTTTTTTTGAGTCTGAAGTAGTTGTATCTGATGCTATATCGTTTATTAATGGTAAAAGGTTTTATCATTAATTTATCACTTTGATTAGAGATACTAAATCGAAAAAAACCTCATTTGAATATAGGTGGTTAAAATAGTAAATTTATAAAAAAAAATTAATTAGAGGAAGTACAACACCAAATTATTGTTCACAGTTGAGTCTCGGGAGAATAATGATATAGGTAATTATTATAATTTATTTTAAGTAATCAGATATGAAAATAAGAAATTCTGTTGCTATAAATGTTAATATTTTCTTTTTGATGTTTGTATGAGCCGGGAGCGTAAAGAGATAATACGCACGCTCGGACACTAAAACTTATCGAAAAATTTGTGTACCAGTAGGTACATTTTTTAAGGGTATATTCTGTGTCCAATTTGCCATCCAGTCAGCGTAGATGGGCACCCAGTAATAAAGTATTTTACTCCCTGGGTGTCTTCTTAATTTCTAAATGATATTGACGCATAGGTATAATATTGATATAGGTATGCAAAATAATGATTTATTTAGTAATTATGACTTCAAGTTTTGTCTTTTTAATACATTGTCAGTTTTAATATTATTGAACATAAAAGTGATAATAAATTATATTACCTAACCACGGTAACTATTTATTCTGTGTACGATGTGGATAAAATTGTTGAACACACCAACCGTGTCCATTGTCGTATCATATATTCAATGGATGTCGAGTGCTATATTTTATGCTACTCAAATTGATGGTAGTGCTGATCGTACTGATATAAAATATATTACCGTAAGTTACATATCAAAAGGCAATGCGACAGAAATCTTTACAATATTCTTAGGACAAAATATGTTTGTAAACTGCTACAACGTGTATTTTAGACCAATTTAGTGTTCTTACTGACAACTTGGTTGGGGTAACTACTGATGGGGAAGCTGCTAATATAGGAAAGATTTTGGATTTATGGAAAATAGATCGTGTAGGATATAACTTATAATTATTATAGTTTAGTGTACTTGTAATGGCTCAGATTTGGCTGTGGAATCAGTGATTTCAAGTATTAACTATTTTAAAAAGGTGTTTTTTTTTTGTTTTGTAATTTGATTAAAGAATAATATTTTATTTTGTTTATAGTTGTAATACCTATCTAATTGAAAATACCTAATTGATTTACAAATAAATTTATGAATTCTACGAGTGTGTAAGTGAAAAACAATGGTTCTTGCAAGCGGCTTTGTAGATCGTTGAATTTTAGTGCCCTCTACTCGAACCCATCATATCTAAAACTGAAATGACGCCTGGAAACAGAGTGAATATTTATCACAAACGCCCAGATGTGTACCATTGTCATATATCTTAAAACTACCAAAGAAACTGACAACTAAATATAGTATGGTGGATGACTAATTATTTGTATTGCTGGTGACAAATTAATTGTAATAAATATAAATAATATAATTATCAGTCTTCGTGCTCAGAAATACATAATGAATTGAATAAATTGATATATAGCACTTCTGGCTCAACAAAAGATTTTATTTAAATATTTATGATCCTTTTGGTCTAACAATAATATACGAGTAGGTAAAAATCGCAATTTAACAATTTATCTCACTAATATTAAAATAAGAAAAAAACAATAACAATAACAATAATAATAATAAAATTTATGTAAATAATTTTAATTAAAAATGTACTTGTAACATTGTGACAGGTGCTAGTGGCGAAAGGCTGTACATTTAATAATATAGCAGATAATAGAAATTTTTTCTTTTCCTTTTTTTTATTAAGAACCTTAAGGATGTAATTTTCAAACAATGTTATTTTAACTCTATAAATTCTCTTACTGAAATTTGTGAATCTTTTATTCAATCTAGAATTTACATACAGAATTAGAGGTAATGTTTAATATTTTATTAGATATTTTATACGAGTATATATACATTTATATATATATATATATATATATATATATAATTAATTATTATTTATATGGCGCTATGAATTTGATTTGTTCAACACCATATGAGATTATGTATATTAATTGTAGGTACAAAATTTGTATTACCATTAGGTTGCCACATTATTTAACTCGAAAACCATAGTTATATGTATAAAATATATTGAAAACTAGTAAAGTTAATCAATAAAGAAAAACCATTTTCAAGACATAATTTCAAAAGTTTATGAATATATATTTCATTATTTTCAAATAGTTATTTTCACTTAGTTTATATAAATTAATTGGATTATATTATTTATTAGAAAATTAATAAAGTTAATTCGAAATGAAAAAAGAACTACTCTTCGATAGAGAATGATATAGACTACGGCATTTTGTATAATATGTTATTTCAATACCATAGTACCAATATATAATTGAAAAATATTTAAGGGTATCTAAGTGTATACATAATAACAAAACACTATAACAGTTTTTAGAATTTCTTTTAAAAGAAAAAAAAATTCAAATCGTGTACGCTGAAATCGAATAAAATATTACTAATCATTTTTTAGTGCACATGAAAATGTGATAAATTGAAATTGAATAAATATGTGTGTAGTAATTGATGTTAATATTGTCAATGTTTTGTATATAAATTATATACAAAAAATACATATACATATTATATACAAAAATACATATACATATTATATACAATTTTATATACTCGTATTATTGACTGTTATATATTAAATTGTTATTAATTTAAACAATTTTCTTAATAACCAATGTTTAAAATACACGTGTGTATATATTATTTTAAAATCAGTCATTAAGAAATAATTTGTACATCATGTTAAATTTTCGTTTTCAATTAATAATCGTTTAATATTCTAAATTTTAATGATTTAAATTTATACAAATAGGAAAACGAGATCAAGGTAACAGGATCTGGGTGCAAATAAAATACTCTTTAGAACCAGGTATATTATAGAATACAAATAATATACCTATTGTTTTCATGTTAAAAATATATAACGTAGGTATACATAACTATCATAGAAGTGTCACAATTTTTCGTTATTTTTACACTGTATATATTTTTTAGGGCGATTAATTCAGAATAATACGGTAGTATCATCGATGATTGGATGTAAATATAACAATTCGAATTGAGAGTAATATTATATAGTAAATGAGGGTTATTAGGGGTAATGTAATAAGTGTTATAATCAAATTGTAAAATTATTTTTCAGAACAGTCCGTTTATTGTATTTTTTTGTAATTTATCATTTGAAAACATGGTAAAATATGATTTTGTAAGACCGGCCCGTTTTTAAAAATTTTTTTTGACTATTTTTGTATATGTTTTGTGTTTTATACCGACGTTTAATTCGCCGTATACGCATCCGTCATCCTTGTGTTAGGTTAGGTTACACCGACGTTGCCCGAAGTACTGCATCACAGCTTTCCGGGCAGTGGGTGTATTGCCGATTCAAAAGAAAAAAAAAAGGTTACACCGACGTACACTGAGGGAATAGGCCTCCAAAAGTGTCAGAAAATATAATACGTACATACAATAAAATATTGAATAAATTACTTATTAGGAATATCATTTACATAAGGTATAGAAACATTATACATCGACTTATTTGTCATAAACGTATTGCATAATAGTATACAGTAGTCGCCGCTTACCGGACCCGCGGTTAATTGAATGACATTTAAGACAAGCATTAATATATATCATCATTCGTCAGGGCGCGATACGATTGTTTGCGTTTTACCTTTTTGGGCATACGACTGCGCGTGGTAGCAGAATAATAAAGAACACGATTTTGACACTTCAAAAGTGTACGACTGCGACGTCGCCAAGTTTATTATAATAAATAATATAACAATGTTTTAATTTTTGATTGGTATATTTACAATTAGAAAAAACTCGTTAGCATTTTTACAGCACAACGTCCATCTCTCATAACCATCAGCGCGCTCTGTCTGATAAATTGAAATTTGTGTCCATTCACAGTACGATTAAATCTTTTCCTCTTTCTGAACTAATACGGCGAATTTCGTTTTCAATTTATAAAATCAATTTTACAAACATTATTATCGGCAAAATTACGGACACTATAACCGACAACAAACACAACTGACAGAAGGTATATCGTATTATATATAATATACGTCATGCGCGATTATAATATATTCGTACGTATATGGGAATTAAAAAAAAAAAAACGTAATTCCGATTCAATATAAAAGTTTGCTATCGGTAATAATACGTTATAAATAAACCTTTTACTCTAATACCTATAGGTTATTTACTTACGAGTTACCAAAAGCCGCGAGGATGGCAACGTTGCATAGAAATACAAATTATGAATCGCGTGCAATCGTACATCTAAAAAAGTATCACCGATAAGGAGCGCGCGCAATCGTATTCCGCCCACTTATCAGGCCATAGTCGTATCTAGACCTTCATGGTTGGGATGGTAAAACTTAAATTTATATTCAAATAAATTTTTCTATTCTCCAGAATAAAATTATTATTAAACTCAATATTTTTCTTTTCAAAAGTCTAGGACTGATGTAGGTAATAATATCCTAAATTTAATAATTTATGTACTTACGAGTATATTAGTCTACCATAATCGAGTGATTTTTAAATATTTAACTCAACATAAAAATAAATAAAATACACTGGTTAAATTTAATGTTAAATGTAATTTTAAATAAATACATATGATATAATGGTAAGTCGACTACAATGCCACGCGTCCATTAAATGGTTTTAGAATTTTAAAAGTTTCTATAACGTCATTAATATTTTTATTATAAGCTGATTTTTGTTTAATAAATATTGTCAAATATTATCGTTTAAACGGTCTTTTTTCATTGTATTTCTAAGTGTAGTTTTGATGAAACACAACTTTGAAAATTACATCTCGCAAGCGCAGCTAGTAACCGGAATGGTTATAAATGTTTTTAGGGCTTGACGTACATTAATATACACTGCCTTTCTTTCATCTTTAGTCTACCATTTTATCCAATCTAGACGTATTATTTTTGCGTTATTTAGGTACTGAGTCATTGCATTTTAATAAACAAATTTCAGCTTCAAGCTCATTTTGATTTAAATCGAATACTTGAGTTAAATTCAAAATGTCTTCATTATCAACTTCGAGCGTCATTAAATGACCAATACTTACTTAATATCTGATGATCAGGCAGATTCATCTGGATCATCGAATCAAATGAAATTTGATTGGTGGTCAACCGCGTTTATTTTGTGATATATGTTTTATAAAGCGTGGGATCGAAAGCGATGAACTCTTATTCATTTTTTGAATATTGTCATCGAGTTTTTAGACGCGTTCAAATTATTGGGCCAACTTCTAAATAACAGATCTTTTGTGAACAAATAAAAGCAAATTTTGGTGAAATGAAGTTGTAATATTTCGTTTTGAACAGGTACATAAAACATTCAAATGGAATTCAAAACATTTTTTTTCTTTACAACAAAAGTGTTCATTTAAAAATGGTTCAATACGTTCAATACCTAAGATGGCGGCTATACACTAAATGGGTTTGTTTTCCGTACAGGCACGTATACAGGGGGGGTTTGGGGTTTAACCCCCACCCCCCTCCCACGAAATAATTTCTTGTCACATTAAAAAATAATGAGTAAGGAGGAAGAAATTGTTTTATGATGTTGCTGTACAATTTGTATTGCTATATTTTGTAAACCCCCGAAATTTTATTTTGTGTACGTGCCTGTCTCCGTATATGGTGTAAGTCAGGGGTCTCCAAAATTTTTTGTATTCGAGGGTCATATAAAACAATATCAGTCTCAGCGGGCTAAATGTATCACATGCAATTTTAAATTTTATTGAAGTGTAATGAATAATAATAATAATAATAATAATAATAATAATAATAATAATAATAATAATAATAATAATAATAATAATAATAATAATAATAATAATAATAATAATAATAATAATAATAATAATAATAATAATAATAATAATAATAATAATAATAATAATAATAATAATAATAATAATAATAATAATAATAATAATAATAATAATAATAATAATAATAATAATAATAATAATAATAATAATAATAATAATAATAATAATAATAATAATAATAATAATAATAATAATAATAATAATAATAATAATAATAATAATAATAATAATAATAATAATAATAATAATAATAATAATAATAATAATAATAATAATAATAATAATAATAATAATAATAATAATAATAATAATAATAATAATAAAACACTAAGAGTAAATAGTTTTTGTGTAACAGGCGTAGAATCTCCCCGAAAAATTATTATCACTGGGATCGCATTGCGACGTGTCAGAGTCAAATAGTTTTTGTGTAACAGGCGTATAGCTTTTATCGAATCTACGCGATTAATTATCTGCGATGGTTTTGTTGTTTCGGTCCGTTTAAAATTATTATTATCTCAGTCATTATATTATGTATTTTAATTTTATATTTGAATGTTATTAAAACAAAATCTATTTACAGGTTCTGAAACCAACAAAAAGTCAGTTCAATGAACTATTATTCATACCGCCTAATGATTCGGGAAAATGAAGATAATCACATATTGAAATGTCGGCGATTATATCACAAATATGTTGTTGACATGTATGTTAAAATTGAAACGGAGAGATTAACATTCATCAGGTTGAATCAAACCAAACTCCGATCTGAAGAGTATATTCACCTTCGAGATGCGATTAATACTGATGGAAATGCACAGAATGTCGGTCGGATGACTATTCTTCCAGCAACATACATCGGAAGCCCTCGGCATATGCACGAATATGCTCAAGATGCCATGTCGTATGTTCGTCATTATGGTACAGCAGATTTGTTCATCACATTTACATGCAATCCGCAATGGATAGAAATCAAGCAGGAGTTATTCTCTGGGCAATCACCCATTGATCGTCATGATATTACAGCCAGAGTCTTTAGACAAAAGTTGAAATCTTTAATGGATTTCATCGTAAAACATAATGTGTTTGGTGAGACACGCTGCTGGATGTATTCTGTGGAGTGGCAGAAACGAGGATTGCCACATGCACACATTTTGATTTGGTTGGTTGAAAATATAAGGCCAAATGAAGTTGATGCAGTGATATCAGCTGAAATCCCTAATGTACAAGTAGATCCTGGATTGCATGAGGTAGTTATCAAAACATGATACATGGTCCTGTGGAACTCTTAATCAATATTCACCGTGTATGATGGATGGTAAATGTTCAAAACGATATCCACGGACATTAATATCGGAAACAATTACTGGTAATGACGGTTATCCATTGTATCGTCGCAGATCGACAGCAGACAATGGAAAATCAACAATTGTCAAATTAAATCAACAAGATATTGAAATAGATAATCGTTGGATTGTTCCATATTCACCCATTTTATCAAAGACATTCAAAGCACACATCAACGTTGAATCTTGCCATTCAGTGAAATCTATTAAATACATTTGCAAATATGTAACCAAAGGGAGTGATATGGCTGTGATTGGAATTGGTGCAGAGAATTCCAATGATGAAGTTACCAATACCAAATGGGCCGCTATGTCAGTAGTAATGAAGCAGTTTGGCGAATATTTTCTTTTCCTATTCATGAGAGACACCCTTCTGTTGTTCACTTAGCTGTGCATTTAGAAAATGGACAAAGAGTGTATTTTACAGCACAGAACGCAGTACAAAGAGCTGCTCAGCCACCATCTACTACATTAACCAGTTTTTTTGAGACATGCCAAAACGATGATTTCGCACAAACATTGCTATATTCTGAAATGCCAAAATATTATACCTGGAATCAATCCTCAAGGAGATTTATACGACGGAAACAAGGAAAACCAGTTCCAGGATATACAGATGTATATTCCACCGATGCGATTGGCCGGATTTATTCAGTACATCCAAGCAATGATGAATGTTTTTACTTACGACTGCTATTAGTCAATGTACGTGGCCCAACATCATTCCAACAGTTACGAACTGTTGATGGTGAATTGTGTGGATCCTACAGAGAAGCCTGTCAACGTTTGCAATTGCTTGAAAATGACGCTCATTGGGATCAAACTCTCAATGATGCTGTAATATCATCACACGCTCATCAAATACGAACATTGTTTTCTATAATCATATCTACATGCTTCCCATCAAACCCAATTGATTTGTGGATCAAGTACAAAGATTATATTTGTGATGATATTTTGTATCAAATACAGAATAGAATGGGAAATCCAAATATACAAATCAGTGAAGAAATTTACAATGAAGCATTGATTTCAATTGAGGACATGTGCTTGATAATGTCAAACAAACTATTAATTCAATTAGGCCTGACCGCGCCCAATCGTCCAATGCATGACGCTTTTAACCAAGAGTTGCATCGAGAAAGACTGTATGATCTCAACGCTTTGAAAGAATTAATTCAAACAAATCTTCCACTGTTAAATGAACAACAGAAGTATGTATTTGAAACTCTTATGAAAGTAACAAATGATGAAACTGGAGGATTTACTTCTTAGATGCACCTGGTGGTACAGGAAAAACTTTTTGATTTCATTAATATTAGCAACAATTCGCTCACAAAATAAAATTGCACTTGCACTCGCTTCGTCGGGAATCGCAGCAACTTTGCTTGAAGGTGGTCGAACAGCCCATTCAGCACTAAAATTGCCATTAAATATGCAAAGCAATGAAACTCCAACCTGCAACGTTTCGAAGAACTCTGCAATGGCAAAGGTTTTGCAGCAATGTAAATTGATTGTTTGGGATGAATGCACGATGGCACATAAAAAATCTTTGGAGGCTTTGGACAGAACCTTAAAAGATCTACGGAGCAATAATAACCGATTTGGTGGTGCAATGATTTTATTAGCAGGAGATTTTCGTCAAACATTGCCGGTGATTCCACGATCAACGCCAGCTGATGAACTCAATGCATGTCTAAAGTCCTCCAGTTTGTGGAAACATGTCAAAGTACTTCATTTAAGCAAGAATATGCGTGTCGAGTTGCAAAATGACCAATCTGGAAACATATTCTCTAAACAACTCATTGACATTGGTAATGGCAAATTTCCTATAGACATGTTGACTGGCTGCATTAACTTTCCTCAAAGTTTTTGTCAGTTAACTCGATCAAAAGATGAACTTATTCAGAAGGTGTTTCCAGATGTTTCTCAAAATTACAGAAACCATGATTGGTTGAGCGAACGAGCTATACTGGCTGCAAAAAACATAGATGTAAATGAATTAAATTTCAAAATTCAAGAACAAATTACAGGCGAATTGAGGATATATAAATCAGTTGATTTGGCTACTAATCAAGATGATGTAGTCAACTATCCACCGGAATTTTAAACTCGCTGGATTTGCCAGGATTGCCACCTCACAATCTTCAATTAAAGGTTGGATCGGTGATGATAATTACAAATCTTTTTGACAGGACGAAGTCTGTCGGGTCAGCTAGTATGATAATAAAACGTAAAACCAGCAATAACAGTCGACGAATTCGTTTTGTTTTGTAAAATACATAATATTATTATCATGGAAATAATATCGGCGGCACTTGTCTCCATGTGTTGTCTCCATAACTCTATAGTCACTTTATGTCTCTACGGATATTCAAAGATCAAGTGAATAGAAGCGTATATAAAAAGAAAAATAGTACTTTAAACGTTTGCGTTGTTTTCGCAAATTCGACGACAAAATGAAGAAATAATTTATTAAAAATACGGAATGTTAGCGTTAATGATGAAAAGTTCTCACATGTACCGCATAAAGTCTGTATTGAAGAAGTCTTCCTTCGTGGGAGTGCGGCCAAGGCCGGCGCTTATGTAATATTTGTGAGGGGTCGTGTTCAATGAAATTGACGACTGGTATTCAATAATAAAGACATATAAAATTTTTTCTCGCTTCGCTCCAAAAACATGTCGTTAAATATTTCCTAATATTCAATCAAAATTCTAAGGATTTTCGCTAATTCATTTTTGTATCCGTATATGTTTTCATTTGTTATCTATGCGAATACATTTGCGGGTAGGCGGAGCCGAATGATAGACTTTCCAACATAAAATTCGTTATAGTTGGTATTTTAAAGAGTTTATCTTACGATTTACCAAATGTTTTTATGAATAGGACTTTTCTATCCCTCTGTCTAAGTGATAAATGAAATTTGTGTCCAGCATTTTCATCGCAAATTTGTCGTTTTAATATTAGAGTAAATATTGACCTATTACAAAATATATAGCCGAGATCATGATCTAAGTCGCTTTTTATTCAAAAACAGAATAAAAAAAATTTAGGAAACGTCCGATACGCAAGCAACAGAGTAAAATCGGGTTTTGTGTTTCCAATATTACGAGTTATAGGATGATCTATTTTCATATAATGACCCATAAGATTAATTAAAAATGTCTATTTCGATTAAACATTTTCGGTGTATACACGCACAGTTATTCGAATTCTATGGTTGTGCGCAAACATTGGAAATATCGTATAGACAATAGACATTAATATAAATATTATATAAAACATAATATTTTTATATTTGTATTAAAAATGGCATTTATAAGATATCTGCTGTTCTTTTTTCCCAATTATTATCATATATCTTTAAACCATTAGATTACGCGGTATATGAGGAATCATGGCATGATATGAATGCTTTTTTTTATGCACAAAATACGGATGATGGGATAATATTTTTAATGGAATTAAATGCATGGATTACTATTTTATATCAAAAAGCAAATGAACTGAAAAATTCCTTAGCCGCTGCTAAAGGTAATTCATTGTAATTTTTTATATTATTTACAGAATATTTTATGAAAACCTATATAATATGAATTACCTACTTTCAAGAGAGGGGAGGAGAAAATATTAATTTAATATTAATATTAATATAGGGGAGAGAAATTAAAATAATAATTGTAGTTAGGTTGTATATATATATATATATATATATATATACTAAATTGTATTTTGCATTAGGTAGGTATATAAATTTATAATTTATTTAAATTTTTTTGTTTGAAGCAAATGTGTAAATAGGGGCACCATTATACTTTGTATTCCGCTTCACTTAAAAAAAACGATGTGTATGCCATTGCAAATATTAATTTGTCGTTTAGAACTTCGTAACGGTGAAAATTAGTAATTAGGCTCTTATAGTAAGAAAATATATTTGTGGTTATAATAATAGTTTGTGATTCACACATTTCAGGCTATCGCAAGGCATCTTCCGGAACTCCGCGTTTTGACAACGATTTGGTGATTATTATATAAATGTCATTGGCTTAATTAATAAAATATTTAAAAATTACCTTTAATTTACAGAATTATATAAAAAGATTTGAGAGTATTTTCTATGACGCATCATGAGAAGGATTTTCCAATACAGTTACACGTGGCAAAAAGATTTATTAATATTATTGTTGTATTAGATTAATATTTTAATTTATTATTTATCATAGGTAATATAATATATTTGTTTGTAATTAAGTTTTATAAGTTTTAGCTGTTAATGCATTTATGTATACTATAAATGTTATTATTAAAAAAATATACCTACTAATACTACGTTATTACATAATTTACTCGTGATTACATTTTTATTAATGAATGAATAGAATATACAAATATATATATATATTAGATTGTAGTGCTTCATTCATAGGCGGAAATCTATTAAATTTTCTGGGGGGGCTAACATTTTTAACATCAGTCATAATCAGTCAAATATCCAAAATACATACAAATTATAAAATATTTGGGGGGCTTAGCCCCCCTAAGCCCCCCCATTTCCGCCCATGGCTTCATTACAAACTGTCTATATCCTTGTAAAAATACGAGTAGTAGTTTATCTGATTTTTTTTCTCACAATATTTCCAGTTTCTTATCAGGTACTACGTCACACAGACGTGGATACAAAACTACAATTTGGTTGGACGGGTTTAATTGTTTAGGGATCATAAAAAATTAAAACAAATTTTTAGATCAGAAAAGTATTACTTATTTACTTTATATCTTGGTAAATAATTAATAATATTGTTATTTGTAATTACTAATTACTAATAACTTAATAGTCTTCTACAAAAATTTAAAATCGTTTGAGAAAATCGTTTGTGGCGTACATTAGATTTATTATGTATGCCAAGTATATATTTGTATAAAATACCTGTATAAGATAAAAAGGAATATCGTTTTAGAAAACAAATTTTAAAAAATAAACATTTTAGGGTAAATAACGCAAAATTTGATTTGCACTGAAATTATTTTGTTCGATATTCGTGACGGCGTGACGAGACAGGATTCGGGTGTGCAACCGCGGCGACGCGTTACAGTCGATATTAATATTGTCGTTCATCTTATTAGAAAGACGTTATCAATTATGAGGATATTTTTTAATGATAAAAATTTAATATGTATACGAAGTGATGTGAATTTGTATCATTTAAAATTTTAATAGGCACAGTAATTTTAGAATTCCCTACAGATCCCGTTATTGCCAGTAAAGGTTATCATACATTTTTGAGGTGCGGGACATATTTGAGATCTTGCATGTTCATAGTCAGATAAATAATCTGACTATATATATATATATATATATATATACGAGTATATAAATAAATTATATTTATTAAATATGTTTTATCTTAAAAAAACAGTTCCTTATTATTTTATAGATAATTAAAGACATATATTACAGGTATTGATGTGTTGTCCATAATAAATAATTGTGTTATATAGAGATAAGTAGATTTATCAAGATAATTACCTAATTTATTTTTTACTAGTTAAAAACTAAAAGTTAATAAACTTGTATGTTATTACAAGTCTTATGTTTTTATATTATTGAGAAAAGTTAAAAATAGATTTTTGTCTATTTAACTCAGTTAACCTAAAAATAATATAATTGTTGTTGAGACGGTGTGATCTTTTTTCTGTTTCGAAATCTCAATATGCCCAATGTAATCAAGTGGTGTGTTGACAACTAGACAAATATTGACCGAGTTGTCGGAGTTTTATGAATTCACAGAAAACCGAAAATGCTACAAATTAGCGTTCCAAATGTTCTGAAATGATTTTTACTAAAAATTAAAAAGTATGCAAGGAAATTCTGATATTACATATATAAAAATATATGTGACATTGCCGAAGTTTTCCCTTATGACTGGAATATCTGACTTGACTACTTATGTACTTACTTAATTAAATCAATCCCGCCTATACAAAAGAGCTTATTTTTATTTTTGTATTTATTATTTATTATCATAGGTTATTATCACATTGTGACATTTTAGGCATGGGAGAAAGAGTAACTTGTTAATGGAAAAAAGAATAAACTACCCGATATAATTCTTATAAAATGACCACAAGATAAGACGTAATAACCCAAACATATATTTATTATCCATGCTTATAATATACATAAAACGAGAGCGAAATAAGTGTGATAAAAAAATATCCGGATTTTATATTACTTTACTAATACAATACTATTACTATTATAAATATTAATTTTCACATTCAAAGTAATCTCCCTGAGAAGCAATACACCGCTGTTATCATTTTTTCCACTTTGCAAATATTCCTGGTAAACTCTAAGGGAAATGCATTTAACAATCAATTCCGAATTTTCTTTAAAGTCATCAATTGTTTGAAAATGACGTCTGTGGGCGTTAGTTTTAACTTGGGAAGCAAAAAAAAAAAATCGCACAGAGCCAAGTCAGGCGACTAATGTGGTTGTGGAACTAGTATAGTTTTGCTAAGAACTGGCTAATAAATAATTAGCTGTGAGCTGGGGCATTATCACGATGCAGCATCCAGTAATATCTTTTCCACCTTTCTGGCCTTTTTTGTCTAACATTTTCACGTAACCTTTTTATGACTTCTAAATAAAAGTACTAATTAACTGTTTGACCTTGAAGTACCTATTCACGAGGTACCATTCAACGAAAATCAAAAAATGTTATTATCGTGGCTTTCACATTTGATCACACCTGTTTTGCTTTTTTTGGTCTTGGAGAATTTGCCGATTTCCATTGCGATGACTAACGCTTTGTTTCAACATCATGTCCATAAATCTAACATTGTATCTAACATCTAACATTGCATTGTCTGTTATGATATTTTTTAAAAACTCTACATAAGTTTCTGCTCTTTCAAAAAGTACTTGTGGAATGGCTATTTTTTTTTGTTTTTGTTCATCGGTTAAAACACGGGGAACAAATTTCGCTGAAATTAGTTTCACACCTAAATTATTAGTTAATATATCTTAACAAGAAGCATACGATATTTCTACTTTCTGAGAACTTCCTCTAATAGTTAATCGATGATTATTTCGGATAATTTCACAGTCACGAACCACGGTTTCATAAGTTTATAGGTCGGAGGTCTGCCAGGTGATTCATTGTGTTTAACGGATATTATTCTAAAAACGCTTAAACCACTCAAATCACGATGTCCGAGATAAAGCATCATCTCCAAAAGCTTGCTGTAAAAGTTCATATGTTTCACTCGAATTTTTCCCTAGTTTAAAACAAAATGTTACGCACACTCGTTATTCTCTTATTACGTCCATGACGAAATTCGCCAAACGACTAAAAAATGTATAGAAATGAAAATAAATAGTTTTATCGATTTTTAACTAATGGCAAATAATCAATAGAAGATACTCGTATTTTATCGAATGACATTAATGGTGTTGCCCTGTCTTCATTGATATAAATGTTATTAAGGCAGTCCGAATATTTTTTATCACACCTCAGTTTCTCTAGTTTCTGACCGGAGCTAGTGGTATTACAATGAGGTTTGTTATATATTTTTTCACGACAGAAAATCGCACACGGATTGTGTATTCAGCTGTTGTCATATTTTTTTTCAACTGAAAATGTAGGAAAAAAAAAATGCGAAACACTTGAAAATTGTCTAATATTTTTAAGACGCGCGTTTCTATCGTTATTTTTTCTGATAATTTTTATTTTATGTTTTCAAATTTTATAGGATTGAATATATAAAATCGATATGGGAGACATGAATATATAAAGCGTTATCACTTATCACAACTGATTATAAACATGTGGATACGTCAAAAGAGAATTTTGATTAATGTTTACTTCACGAAATTGAGAGCTATGTCTATAGCTATATCTGTTCAACGAACAGAATTGCAAATATCAAACAAACATTTTTTGCCGAAACTGTTGAGAATCCATAAAATTCTTCATGCGATTATAAAATTTTATTTTATATTGACCGTATAAATTAAATACAAATCGTGATTTTTTTAAGAAGAAAAAAACTAACGTATCCAGGTGAATCAACAATTTATCGTTGTATGTATTATAATACGTTATATGAACAAACAATTACATATTTATTTAATATTGACTTAGGTACGCGATTTAATGGGTATTCATGTTTTTTGTATTGCCTTATACAAAGCAATAAAATTCCACAATACTTATTATATCTACTCATCCTGAGGATCACACTATGATATTCGTTTATAATATTTAAAGTTACAATAGTTTCCTTTTTCGTTTGAGTCAGTATACATTACCTATTCAATATTTAAAGTTTTCAAAGACAAATATCTTATCAAAATTCAATTTAAAAGAATTATATTAAGTTTTAAAGCATAGGAATACTGTATATATAGTTGTAAAAATTATTTCATTCTATGCTGTAGTTTTGTTTTATACATTTACTTTTTTATACTGGTTTTCCATAAACGTTCCTCGTAATTTAAATTACCTTTTTAATGTTATAATTGTTTTTTCTTTTGTTTAAAGCAAGTGAAGGCTGTTTAGGGTAAATGAACAGTAAAAAGGATATATGAACAGATCTTATAATACAGTTTATCCTAATGTTTTTGTATCATAAAAAATTTAATTTAGGATTGTCGTATTCCTAAGTTCTAACACACATTAATTTATGGTTGATTTTGATACAGTATGTTTTAATATTTAATACAGGAACTGTTAGTTGAGAAGAATTAAATATAAAAATGAATCTAAAAATTGTGTTAATGTTTACGATATTGTCAATTATTGGAGAATACAAGGGTATGTATGTTATGTGAGTCGAATTTAATACTCTCAAGTTTATGTACGTTAATGTTCGTCATACTTCATTTATGTCGACCGATTGTGCACAATAATAGTACAAAACGTTTGTTACTATTATTGTTTATAGAATACACTTTTCTATGTACTCCATTATTTAAATCAATTTTTCACAAAGAAAACATTGAATAACGTGACGTGATAAATTCTCGTGTAATTATGTCACTGTTACATTATTTTTTAGTAATTTTGCATAAATTCTTTTTCACCAACGTTTAAACGTCGAGTACGCATTCATATGTGAATTCTGTGTTTTTATATGTGCGTATAATGTACATTTTTAGGTACTCAAGGGGCAAATGACATATTTAGTGAGTTATTAGTTTTTAACACATAGTCATATATTTAAAATAGTGCGGTACTCGAATTATTTGAAGAATATTACCGACAAAACCTAATAAATGATCAATAAAATACAATATATTTGAATACGTAGTATTGGTATTATAATATAATGTGCGATTTTCGGCGAAAATAACGTGCGTTGGTCCAGACGCGATATTGAATTAAAGCGTATTCGTTTATGTTTATCTATTTACATATTTCACTTGTCTCTTTTGAATAATTTAATTTACGTTCAAATGCAATTTAAATGTATTTTATCAATGCATCTATATTTATGAATTCTGATGTTTATATCAGCGGTTCCCAAAGTGTGCGTCGCGGCACCCTGGTGCGCCGCGATGTCTTTAAAGGGGCGCCGTGCCCCTTAAAATAGTAAAATATTTATTTTATCATTATATCTTTAAATTCTAACAATAATTATAATTATTTTATATTTAATAATATTTTAATATATTTTCAAATCTTTGAATCAAATTAGGTACGGCCACTCTCATTTCCTTTTTCACGCTGATTTTTGTTGTTTGCTGATATTTGACTTTTATCACAATGACCGTCAAAAACCCAGACCGCACAAATATAGGAAGTTTTAAAACGAAATTAAAATATACGTGAAGCCTTATCACTTAAAAAAGAGAATATTTGTCTTTTATTGAAATACTAAATTTACTTTTAGACCAGATAACAGTCGGTGGCGTTGAATTTTATAACCTTTTTTGAGTGTAAAATATAACATTTATAAATCTTAATTGTTTAAACGGCTTCTCGGATCAGTATTTTGCTGAAAATCGACCGTTTTTATTTGGGCAATAAAAAAAGAAATAAAACAAAGTAACGGAAAATTTAAGTGGGCTGTATTAAATTTGATGAATGCTAATTTAAAAACATAATAACAAAGAACTTAAATTGACTATAGGGAATGGGGGACTACATATAATAAATCACGTAATATCCCGACAGTAAAAAACGTGAATAAAAAAAATACATTTACATATGACCGTAAAATATGACCCGAGCCTCGATTGAAACCGATTGAAGCTAGTTGAACGGTTGATGCGGCGAAAGCGGAAGAAACGGCATTGATGACGACAAATAATGGCGTGGTTGTATCGCTGGCGATGACTTGACGTATATAACACGCGACGTAACGCACTATAGAATATAATTCCGTAAGCGATTGCCTTTAATTAGCAATGCACACGATTTATATAGGGATGGCACGGGTTAGCTTAACCGCAATGCAACATCCGTACTCACGTCAACAAAATGTTGACGGAAGAAATTGACGTAAAAACGAATATTCCACGATTTACGCGCTCGAATATAAGATCCGAACGGTTACAGTGCGCGCGAAAGACAACAACGAAGAAGCCGCACACAGGAGGCGATATCGCGTTCGCACACGTACAGTTATTTATTATAAATATCGCTGTGACGTCGGAACATTAATAATTACAAGAATTTATGAAATATGTACTCATATAATTATAATAATATAAATATTTACATTTTACATATTATCCACAGTTTTTTGTAGTTTTATTTATTTTTATTTAAAAAAAAATTGTAAAAGTCATCAATTTTATCTAAGGCGCCATGAGAAAACCTCCGTTTCAAAAAGGCGCCGCGAGTCTAAAAAGTTTGGGAACCGCTGGTTTATATACCTATTTTTTTTATTGTTTTCTTGATGTTAGCAATTGCGTTTCAGGTCACGTTAAAGAATTTAATACTAACGCATTTGGTAAATTACAAATCTGATCAATTAAAATTATTGTTTAGTTATAATTCATTAGTTACTACATTAAACAACAATATTGTCCTAATTATTAGAAACGGACATTTCAATAGTAATTAATAAGGGCTACGTTATCTCGCAATGAAAAGAAAAGAAGACATGTAGCGTATTTTGATTATATTGATTTTATACTTACTCCATTTTATTTTTTTATGTTGCGATTCATTTTTAAAAATCATATTTAATATACCATTATTTTCTAACGTGTAACTCAGATTGAGGTATTGTTATGAACTTAGCACAACAAATAAAAATAAACGTACGCCAAAGTATAATTAGTTCTAATATAAATTTTATTGTAATATTATTATTCAATTAATATAAAAATCGACTGCCGCGTATTCATGTAAAACTATGATTAATTGTTCTGTGGTGTCGGCCGACGGGCGACGACGAGCAAGGCTCTCTTTACTTACTTAGCGAATTCCTTCTCGTCGTTGTTGTCGTCCAACACACAATCACTGATAGTTATAATATTAACATATACGTATAATAAAATTGTAGGGGTTCGTTACAGTATATATCTCACATATTTTGCAAAATTACTATAACTCATGTATTTATAAAATTAATAATTTTGAGTATAATCTTTCATGTATCATCAAAAAATGAAAAAATACTACGCTATCTAGCAAAATATATATATTTTTTTAAATTTGCATTTTACACGTACAAAACCCTATTCAAATTAATATATAGCTTTATCAATAACTGAATTAATATTACACTAAAAGATTCTATAGAATAATAAAAATAAAAAATAAAACAAATTTGTATATTTAAGTACTTTAATAAATAGTAGTTATGTGATTTTAGATGAATTTAATTTGGTATGTTATGTATCAATGTATGCTACTATTCAGAGAATTACATCTTTTATAAGAACAACACAAGGTACCTAGTTATTATCAGTTTTTAAAAAAAACATGTATGAATTGTAAACGTATATACAATGGCAACAATAATATACTCTATAATAATGCCATAAGTTAAAATTATTATAATTTTGTGTAAAACAGTTAAATGGAATTAATAACATTGGTTTTTATATTAGGTCAACATATGACACAAGAAATATTTAATTTACTACAAAATATCAATGCCATCAATACTAAACTTCACCGACTGGATGGCTGTAAGTATAAATTGGAAAATAACAAATAAACTAAAATCCTTTTTAAAAACCAAGACATTGGGTCCTTTAAAAGCAAATCATTGTTAAAATTTTTTTTTTTTAAATTATTTTGTCTCGGACCTCGGAGATTTGTTTTTTATTGAAATAAAAACATTTTAAATAAATACGAAAGACATTGAACAACAAGAGATCAGACACACGTATTAGTGGTGATATTTGAAGTCCGTTTAAAATTTCCAATCTCGCGTACATACGGTATGATGAAATTAAGTTCCAAAAGGGCTGTCCTAAGAAAAATCTGTAAACTATAGTGTACATGAAAGGACATTAGTGTGTTTCTGAATGTCCTACAAATAAATTGTTAAACTAAATCGATGTATATAACTATTTATTGCCAGTGACACGTTTTATGCATAATGAATTTGGTATCTGCGTTTAACGATTCATATTTTAGCATTTACATATATTGATGGTTGCAAATAAAATTGAAAAATTATGTACACTTTAAATTTTTAAATTTAAAATTATTACCCAAAACATAATTTCAATGACGCATTAAGAACGATTTTTTTCAGGGAATAATTATTTTAAACTTTCATCGAAAGTGAATATTTTGAATAATTACGCCAATGTTAAAGGTAATAAAATGAACCAATTATATCAATCTTTTTCGATTTCGAAATGATAGTTTGCAGTATAATATTATCATCTAAACTTTCAGTAGTTTGTAGAAGTTTAAGGAACACTTTTCCGTCGCCGGGGTAGGAATGTTTCTAAAATTTATTTTAAAACCATTTTTTTCTGCATATTTAGAAATCAATTTATTTTTATACATTATTACGTATTATGTTTTCTAGATTGTAAAATTTCTTTTTTTTAAATGTACATTTTTATATGAATAACATTTTAATTGAATTATGTGTAGATAAACTGACAAAGTACTAAATTACTTTTAATAACGTAAAAATATAATTGGTGGGATAATTACAATATATCTCGCGTGATCTGCTGATGGTTAACTACTGGCATTGAATATATATATATATATATATATATATATCATTGATTATATCATAAAGTAAGATAATAGAATTACTCGCGGACTGAGATAGAATGGACTGGAAATATTTACATTAGTCATTGCACATTTTGACAGTTTATATTACATACTCACACCTCGGCAAAATCATTTGGTATAGAATACGTCAAAATTTGGCGTGGTATTAACAGTCTTGAATACGATTAGAAATAAGGCTCGGTCCTGACACTTTATTATTATTTCCCCTTTGAATGTCTTCTTTCCTAGTCTATTCTACCTTAGTCCGTGATAAGTTCGTACACACTAAACACATAAACACGTAGTCCAGGAATCGGGCTAAATTACAAAAATTACGCTTAAGTGTACATTGTACAATATTAAAGTTCATTATATTATACGAGTAATATGTATTGCGGCTATAATTCCTGTTCTAGTTGTTTATATGTCTATGGAATAATTAGATAATTACACCGTGTTTAGATACTCATGGTGTGCACCATAATTAATTTTTTGCATGAGCTAATATTATGTTTCATACGTTTTTTTTTGTATCAATTTTTTTGACCGCACCACCATCAGCGAAAGTTCAAAATGAAATACGAATTTATAAATATTGGGTTCTTATTCGCATCTATCGATTGTTTTATTTTGCAGTACCGTATCTATCTGTACGACTGTACTCAGTAGTCGAAGTGGGGGGGGGATATAGGGATGCCATCCCTCTACTTTTTTTAGTTAGCATATTCCGTCCCCTCACTTATTTTGTTTTAGAGCATTCATCCCTTTTGGATTAAAAAAATTTTTTTTTTATAATTTATAGTTGTAATGTTGCCTAATTAAAAAAAAAAAAAAATACTTTTGAATCTTTTTTTTTCTTTATAAGGCGTAATTCGTTTTCTATAATTTTAACATTCAGTAGATCTAAACGTCATTAAATCACAATCATACAAAATTTAATTCACCATCAAGTTTAATATGGACGGTGTTAGAGCCTTTTGTTAAAAAAATACTTTGATTTTTTTGCTTATTTTTCAACAATACCTATAGACCGTTCACAACTTTGCCCCCCACCCCCTTTCCAAAACTTAAAATGACGACACTGTTTCCAGCCCCTCATTTATTTTGATCCACTTCGACCACTGATTGTATTATGTAATCAATGCTACTTTCGATAGCGATAAGTCAATTTTAAAATTTGTTGTACCGATTGTAATAACAAATATATTTGCGATTAACGTTATGATACAAAAACTTTCAATTAGATTGGGTTGCAAATCCTTTGAACGTACAATTGGTAGAGGACGATGTACAATCCACGATCAATCTCTCTAAATTTAATTTCAATCCAGATCAATATCCCGAGTTTACAACACCAAAAGGTATTTAGTAAATATTTTTTTTTATGAAATCAATGTATATAATATATTATATGTTTTTTAATGATAATCCTCCTATTTTAATTGTTTTTTTAAATATTTTATTTCAATTTTTTTCAAAATTGTTTAGTTTTTAACCGTAGAAAATGAAATATTTAAAAATTCAATAGAGCCATAATTATTATTTAAACAGTTTCATTTGTTTTATTATTTTATGTTCTCAATTTACTAGTAACATTATTATAAATTATGTATATTATACCTATTATCGACTAACTCACTATAAATTATTAACCGTCTATATAAGTCTTCCTTTTAAGTAAATACTTCAATCGAACTATATATTTTGTAGGGAGGGATTTTTTTCAAATATTATATTCGAAAAACGAATTACAAATAACACCAATGATAACTTCAACGTTTATTTATTGTACAAGCACCCTAATTGTTCGTGAGTAAACATATAAACGTGTAAAGATTACATAAAGTAATTTTTAAATACGCTATATGTATTATAATATATTTTATACATAAAGTGTCGCAACCAACGGAGAGTTTTGAGGAAAGTATAGTTAGCGAGGCGAAGACGTACGAAGAAATGTTCTACTCTCATTTGTTGATCACTTATGGATATATTACATTTCTGATGACGCAAGGTTAGTATTAAAGACAATAATTTCCCATTAGTGTTTTCTTAAAAATATAAACTTAACGAATAACAAAACAAAAACGATATATCATTTGTTTTTTTTTTATATAATACTAGTTGAATTACCCGGCGTTTCCCGGGAAAATAATTGTGTGTTCAACTCCTTTTTGGTGTAATTCGCTGTGGAAGCAATGCCTTTTTAAGACTAATCACCCGAAATAACGTTCAAAATATTTTAATAATTTGTATTGTATTGTAAAATAATCATAGAATAGTCTCTAGACCTAGCGATTTGGGCTGTGTGTTGATCGATATATCAAACTTTTAACCCCTTTTTCGCCCCTTTAGGGATGGAATTTTGAAAAATCCTTTCTGAGTGCTCACCTACGTTGTAGGCTGTTGAAATTCTGTGAAACTCTTTGCTAAAACTCTGTGAAAAATTTAAAGTCTCTAGACCTAGTGGTTTAGGTTGTGCGTTGATCGATATATCAAAATTTAACCCCTTTTTCATCCTTTTTGGAGTGGCATTTTGAAAAATTCTTTTTTAGCAGATGGTGATTAACCCTTTTGTGGACGAGAATAGATTTGTCGCCAGCCGCCGAATGACCAGCAGAGGGGGGGTAATTTGTGTAGTAGCTGATGTATTTTGGAATTTCGAACTTGACTTTAAGTGGAATGGTGGATTTTGTTTAGAAGTAGAATGTCTATTTGTTTTTGGTGGGTAAAGTGAATTACTTCAAGGAGTTTCCGAGATACGCCTTGATTGTTCCAATATAGTATTTTTAAATTATGCACAATGATTGAGTAGAAAAGGATAGATTGTGAGTATCATTATAAAAGCCCCTTTGATTTTGATTTTTCTTGGCGTAATTTCGGGCATGAAATTACTGAGTTGGAATTTTAATGTTTTAATGGCTCAGTTGGAGATATTGGTGGAACCGAATGCAGTTTTTTCAGTATAGAAGGGCTTGGATGAATTTTTATGTTGACTATTGGATTGCGGATATTTAAAGGTTGGTTTAGGTGAAATGTTTTTGCTTGCTATTATTGTGAATAGGTCAAGGAAGCAAGAAAGTTTATATACATCCTTATTTATGGAATTTATATCCGAAGACGTTCTCACCAAATAAGTCACCAGCTGTGTTTTGCCGACCGATATATCGTTGACTATAACCGATCACAACCTAATACCAAAGTCATCGTTTAAAATTAAATTGATTTTAATAATGAATTTTGTAAAGGGAAAGATACTAGTTGATGATTAATCTCTTATTGTCGAACATTTATTAAGCATAAACTATAATGCATAAGCAGCAAAACTCTTAGAAAAATGTAAATAGTTGTAAGGAGTTCAACATAAGGGAAATAACAGAAACGTCAAAAAATAAAAATAATTTGTTAAATTGGCATTATAGTGTGATTTGTTGTGGACGAGTGGTCGACGATATAGTGGTCGGCAAAACATAAATTGATGGTGACGTCGTCGGGTATAAACTGCATAAATAAGGGTGTATATAACGCAAGACAGTTTACAATTGGTTTGCGCTGAAAATGACACCATAATTCTTGAAATACGTATAAGTTGTTAAAGTGTATTATTTTCTTACTTGGTTTATAATATTTTCTACAATTATTATTATTTTATACGTCATCATATAATATTCTTATATCTCTACGTTGCTTATTTACAGTTTAATTATATGTTTTAGATAAATTATACAATTTTTATTTTAATTCGCTATTTGTGACATTTTTTTTTATGTATTTCAGAAAATTTAAATATTTTTAATAATCTCTTACCCATCAATCGAGGTTTGTATATATAAACAGTGTTTTTATTGTAATATTTAATACATAAAACACTATAATGATATATATATATATATATATTATATATATATATATATATATGATGGTTCATAAAGAACGGTGTAATTAAAATTGCTATAAACACAGAATATAACAATCAGAATGGACACTGATAAGAATTTACACAGGCAGCATAGGACTGGGGTACAATCAGTCGCCATGTTTTCGGATGCGATGTTATCATTTTTTATATCACGGTATCTTCTAAGTCCGTGGTTTATACTGTGCTATCAATGATAAATTAATTGCACATGGCTATGTGTATATCAGTGTTTATTCTTTATTCTGTGACTAGAGTCCTTGAACGTTGATAACACCGCATCCGAAAACATGGCCACTGATTTTTTGATAAGGACTAAGTGTCCACCCCCTCCTATAAATCTAATGTATTTGTTACAAAATGGCAAAACACACACTATTCTTTTCAGGATGTCTTGAGGTTTAAACGCGAAAAATAATATCAGACATATTAGACACCCCCTAATAGCCCTACACACGATTATTCAATCTATGAAATTCACCATGAACCGTTCACTTATCAACTTCCTTTTTTTTTAACCGTTCATTTCCTTATCAACGTTGTTCATGTCTTCATGACACGTTGAATTCTTTGTTTGACTTCAACTAAATTTCGGGCTTTGTTCTGAATAACTTGTGTTTTATGACAAACCCCTACAGAAAGAAAAGTGTTAATAACTGACACTAATAATGACGAAAACGTTTATCAACACAAACTCTCAGTGATACTAGATATCAAAAATCATAAAAACAAAGGTGCCAAAAATAAAAATAAAAAAATGTCTATTATTTCAAATCTGGCGTTTTTTGTGAATCACTCTTTATTATATGAATTTCAGTTACTTTTGAAGACGATGAGAAAAAATTTGCTTTAACTCAAGGTGTGTATATAATTTTCAATTAAATTTGAATAATATTATTAAGATTAGAATATTATTACTATAGCATATTATGATCATTAGAACAGTTTTTAGTGTATTTAGTAATTTCCTTGATATCTATATGCGTCCTATTCTATATCCAAATAAAATAAATGTCATTATTATTATTTATTCTTTATTCCGTATATACGAGTACAGTTACATTTTACAAAATATATCAATTAAAATAATCGAGCAAGCCGTATTTATCAAACTTCTTGGGTCTTCGCGGTCGAAGATATTAGACAATTATTCCCTGTCTGTGGTCAGTACTCCGCTGTCTGTCATCGTGTAGATAAGGCACGTTAATTTTTTCAATCTGTTCGTGCGAACATATTATACATGCCATATTTAGAAATATAAATATATTAACTTGTGTGGCATTGTAACGGTTTCGTCACCATCTAACAATATTCCTATATCGTGTGCGACAAGTTCATCGGCATAAAATATATACGTATATATGTCGTAGCCACTTAGTGAAATCTTTCTTTCCATAAAAATTTGACCATTATGTGAAATGGAAATCGATTTATTGCGCTTTGTGAAATAAGGAAAAATGACAATGGTCAATCAAATTTGATAACTTGCAAGTTGCAACAGTTTTTGTCAAATGGCCATCGACTGTGTGGCATATACTCGTAATATGTATGTCAATTAAAATTTTTTTTGAAATTATTAACATTAAATCAAATACTTAAATCTGGGGTAAATATAAATTAAATTAAATTATTATTAGCCATCAACTGGATTTCAGGTTACCATTAATAAATTGGTACATAATCAATTTTTGTTAATTAAAAATTTTATTGTTTGATACCAAAAATTAGCATTTATATGTAATTTCATTCCATAACTATTTGAACTAGGAGCGTAAAACGATATTACGCGTGCGTGCCTGGACACCACCAAAAAATTATGTACAGGTCGATTAATGTGTTAATGGATTATTTAACAATAAATAATTTTGATAAAAATAATGTATAAAGATAACACACAGTAATACAAATTAAATAACAAATAACAATTATCCGTCTTGGCTCTGTAATAAAAAATATAAAAATACATAAAATATAAAAATAGTACCTACTTACGAATATGATTGTATAACACCCCGTAGACTGGGACAACCGCAATCTAAATCTATAAGAAAAAAATCAGACAAAATACACAGAAATTAATACTTAATAATTTGAGGATATACATTTAAAAATAATATTTGGCTTTTCGAGCCGCTGTATAAATTCTGGCTATTCGAGTCAATATACAACTTTATATACCTGTATCAAGTATGAAGTAATTCGAGTCACAAAATTACACACAAGAAGAAAGACTATTAGAGTCATCATAATGCTAATAATCACTAAATTCACTAAAAGGTGAGACGGTAGGTACACAAGAAAAAACAACAATTTATTATAATTACGCAACGATAAAGTATAACAACGATCAATCAATACATAAAAAAACGCAAACAGGCGCACAATTATCGTAAACAAAACGACGACGATGATGGTGATGATGACATTCGTACACACAACGGGCGTTGTCCGCCTACATACAAATAATAGTACTCAATAAACAGATAGATATAATTTAAATTATGTAACAATATATGTAATAATATGTAAATTATTATTATTGTTCGTGTGTAATGTACTAATGTGCACGTGTGATAGCTGATTATCGGCAACGACATGGTCGATAAATTTGTTTTTATGCATTTACGGCTTCGGAGTTATTTACAAATCGTTACCTAACTTCTTATATTCTATTGTATAGATTTCAATGAAAATTGGTACTTTATAATATTACTCATTATAAAATGTTAAACGGGGGAAAAAAATCGTTTATGCTTCTCAAATAATCACAGTACGCGTGTAATTTAACTTAATTATACAATCTTAAAAATTAATTCTTTGTCTTTGAATTTCAGAAATAATTTTGGTTGCGATTATTGAAGAAGTTTTACAAGAAATTTATCGAAACGTGCTGAATAGACTTAAAAAAATAAATAGTGAGATGAATGTAACATAGTTATCTGCACCGACTACATCCTATCAAAATAAGAATAAACGAGGTTTATGTCAGTTTACCGTTGGACTTGGATCCAATGGGTTTCATAAATTTGTACAGTTATTATATACGTTTAAGACAATTCTGGGAGTAATAATACCAGTAGTCTAGTATTTTGGTCATTGTATCAAAATAAAAAAACGAGTCTGCAAATATTCGAAACATTGATGTGTAAACGTCGCGTGAGCGGTAAAAATGGAGCAGAATTTTGTTTTCATTTGTGATTATTGATATTTTTATTCAAAGTGATTTCAATAATAAATATTATTATTAGTTGTCATGACAACAGCTTACACGATTCCGTCCCATTTTCCGAGATTTACCCGCATACCGCCGTAACAGATGTTTACACATCAATAAAATCTGTTATGATGGCGATTATATTGTCATATAACAAATGCGTACAATTCCCTACGTCTAATGAAAACATTTAAATGAACACTTCAGAGAGAAAAAAATGTTTTGTATTTTATTATGTAACCAAAATATTCTGTGAACTGTTCATATCTCTTTCCTTTTAGATTTGGAGATATTTTATTTTTAGAATATAGTAAACACACCAAAATTGATTTATTCAAATTGGAATTTATTATATGGTTTAGTTTTTTTCACAATCATTCTCTACATGCTTTTACAATTATTACTACAAAGGTACTAATATTGATATATAGTTTTACTGAAAATCATATACTAGCATAAATGGAATATTTTAATTCTCGTTTGGTATAATGGAATGTTTATCATAAACAACCCGTTTTATACGACTAACCTAACTATCATAATGTAGCTACGTCATTTCTATTCTCAATTTGTTTTCGATGACATTTTGAAATACACGATAAGTTTATTAATGTATTTATTATATACATATATTAATAAACTTCATTTCTATATTATAAAACTATTAAATACTGACGGGAGCGAGGTATGTATTGGTTTTACAATGAAGTGTTTTTTTTTTCTTTCCCGAAAATTCTATCAGAAGGTGAGCTCCGAAAATTACAGTCATACACGGTTTCCGACAGCAAACTGCATCTAGTTGGTACTTTAAACTTTAAAGAGGTCATTTTTCAATTTTCTCAATACTTTTTTCAAGTAGCTGAAAAAAACCCCGAAAAATGACATAAAAACGATAAAAACGTGATTTCGTCAAAATCGATTATCGTTATTTCATCGTAATTTTGAAACTGATGGTCATAGTCACTTGAAATATTTACCAAATATGTAACCTTATACTATATTAATGAAAACAATTTTTTCAACAAATTTCTTTCAATTTTGGTTTATTTATAGTTATAACCGATGTTGATGTATTTAATTCATAAAGAGTAATTTTTTGTTTTTAGGCTTAGAATTTAATATAATGTCTGACGTACGTTACTTCACCTACGAGTATATTAAAAAATCTTGAAAATCATTAGTCACAATTTTTTATTTTTTTATTTACCATTTCAAGTTCATCGATAGTGTATTATTTTGATGGAAATTGCCAATTGAAATAAATCATTTTTAGTTACCAAGGGTTATTGTAAGAAATTAAACTAACCTTTACTGTAAATTTTACATACTTCTACTGTAAGGTTAATCGTATATTATATATTCTATACACATTATATTATTATATATTAAAAATAAATAAATACTGATAATAATAATAATAATAATAATAATAATAATAATAATAATGAATACAATTTTTTAGTATTGAAATTTTTAATATAATTTTTATATTTTATAATATTACTTTAGCCTTACATTTATATGTCATTATATTTATTATATTAATTGAAAGATAGTTTCCTCACTCAGTATTCCAGAACTGAAGAATAATAGAAGTATTGACGTTGAAATAATGAGGATAATGATGCCCTTGTATTATAATATGGTGAAATTAAGTGAGGCGTTGTTTTCTATATTGCATATAAATAGTACGTAATGAGTTAATTATGGATTTTACTTTGCAAACAATTTTTATTTAAATGATCTTAAATTATTTAGGTGTCGCAGAAGAACTTACTGTAATCAAACGATTTAATATTGGATCAGAAATAGACTATTATTATATGGATTTTATTATGGATTTTAAACTATTGTGGGCGACAAAAATAGAACAAAGTAATTATGATATTAAAAATAAAAGTATTTAAATGTACGTGTGGAGTATTTGTATAATGATATGGTATAGTATGTACAATGATATATGGTATGTTTAATTATGTATTCTTAAGGTCTTAATCCAAAATATTCCATTATTAGTTTATAAATATTTTTGACAAATTATCGATGATTTATGTTTAATACAGTTAGCTGTTTCATAAAATAAGGAGGTTACACCACTTCTACAAATTTCTGTTATTATGATTAGTTTCATTTTTTAACGAATAATTCACAATCAAAAGAACATAGGTACCAGATTGTAAATCGTATAATTGAGAATTATTTTAGGTTTATTATTTAGTTTCTAGATGTTCTTTTGAATATGCAGTAGTTATATTTGATGGTATATCGTTCATTATTGTTAAAACGTTTTATCATTAATTTGTCACTTTGATTATAGATACTAAATCGAATTGTACCTTATTTGAATATGGGCGGTTAAAATGTAAATTTAAAAGAAAAATTAATTAGAAAAATTACAACTACAAATTATTGTTTACAGTTGATTATCATAAGGATATAGGTAATTATTATAATACATTTTAAGTAGGTAATTAGATATAAAAATTTGAAATTCCGTTGCTATAAATGTTAATATGTATTTTCTTTTTGATATTTGTATGAGCCGGGAGCGTAAAGCGATATTACGAGCGCCCGGACATCAACATTTATCGAAATATATTATGTGTTCTAGGAAATTTGTTAAGGGTATTTTCTACGTCCAATTTGACACCCAGTCAGCGTAAATTGAAGCGGTGCCCCTTTTTGGGGTCACCGTCTCGTGAATGAAAAGCCGTTTAATTCAGTAGTAGTTGAAATATATTTTGTTAAACACTTTTATCATGTATACAATTGCCCGTAGGCTACGAATTTCGACCGCGGACACTCCCCACGGTTTACAGGTGTATTTGTAAAAGTCACCTATAAATGAGTGCTGATGTAAGAGGGGGCGAAGTGCCCACACGGAAGGTATGTTATTTTTGACGGTCCACTCTAATGAGTGGGGCGTGTCGCGGATAACTAATGTAGGAAAGATATTGTCCCCAACTAGAGATGGGTAGTTCGTGAGTGAGTCGACTCGAAGAGTCGAATTTTTCTAGTGAATTGAATGAAGTGAGTCAGTGAGCCACAAATCAGCGACTCAGTAATTCAATACAATACTACCAAGCTAGTAGCTTGTAGTATCTTGATCTGTATTCTGTACTGTCAAGTACCAACACAATTCGGAATATTCATGTTCGAAAAGAGTGAGTTGACTTGATATGAATTGAAAGATTCGACTAAAAAGTAACAGTGCAACACTGTAGTACACGTCTTATCAAATAATTACAATATAATTTAACTTGATTAAAGATATAGTGGCGTGCCTCCAAATGCAATAAGTATTAAGTAATATTACTTAATAAACTTATTAATAAGTAATAGCACTTATTATACCTATTCATTGTATTTTATTTAGAGTTGAATAAACAGTGAACTCATTACCTATTGATTTAATTTATTCGTCACAAATTCGTCGAAAATTCGTCACATTTGATTTAGGTCGGGAATATGATAACTTACGAGTTAAAAAATGAAACATATACACTATACATTTAAATCATTAATGAATTGATTCGATTTACAGTAATGATTCGTGATTTAGGTTCTGAGTAATTTGATGTGGGTATTATTTAGAAATGAATTGGGAATTGACTTGATGAATTGACTCATTAGAATGAATTGAATTGAGTGAATTGATTGATCTAAATGAGTCGGAATTCCCATCTCTATCCCCAACTGCCCGCTCAAATAAGTGGCGTGTCGTGGTTGGATAGGAGGGCTAGTCCTGATAAGGATTGTTTTGGCTGAAACTGGTCTGGTTGGTTGATTTGCGTCCTGGTGCTGTTCCGTCCTGGGTGGTCGGTCTGTGTTCCACTGGAATACTGATCGGTCTTGAATGCTCAGCTGTCCCATGACAGTTGGCTCCATTGATCCCTAGTTGTCGAGTTGCTATGGTCAGCTGAGACGTTCTTTCCTTCGAGTCTTCAATGTCCGTGTATTTGAATACTCGAAGATGATGAAAAGGTATAATGGATTGATTTGAGATGATATTTTGGCCCATATATGACATGTTTCGCGCCTGTTCGACCCATGCAGAAGATTCCGTTACGGTTGGTGGATTTTTTCTCATGGGCCGACATCCCGATACCACGATCTTCGATATTCGTGATCGTGGATCACCTTTAGGACGTCCCGTGAATTGTCGTGCCGATGCTTCTCCGTTTTCAGTCCCTGTCGGTCCAATTCCTTTGAACGGAGTTGCCGTTCCTTATTGCGTTGTTCTAATCGCGCCCTCTCTCGACGTGTGCATGTGCGGCGGTCGAATCTAGATAAGACCGAGTGACGTCAGAATTTCATGAAATAATTGATAAATTATATTTTATTCCATGGCAACTCGAACTGTTCTCAAATTCGCTCATGTTGCTGGCATACCATGTTATTTCGTCATGGGGCGTTGACGAGTTGTTCGTTGTTATTACGCCATCGGTCGCTTATATAATATACGCGACGTGTTTTGGTAACATTCAACTCGCCCGGTATTGTCACCATCGTCTCCTAGCAAATAGCAATTTGTCGTCAATCGTCATTACATAATCGTGCTTCTTCAATCACTGTATCAATTAATCGTGTTAATCGTAATGTATTAAAATCGTATTATTTTTCTATGTATAAGGGCGCCCATTAATAACAATCGGTGTATTTTACTCGAAATTATACTTATATGTGCGCCATTGCGACATATTTAAATTAATAAGCCAGTTGTTGTTACTAATTAGAATCGTTTCCCGACAGTCCTATACGACTCTAGTCTAAGCCGAGTAGCCGACAACCGCCAAATTGTATAGGATCGGTTTAGGCGAAAACAGTAGATAATGGAGATTTTTTTTCACTTTTCCTTTTTTTGTTTTTTAATTAAGAACCTCAACGTTAGTATTTTTATATAATATTGAACTCTATAAATACTCTTACTAACATTTGTGAATCTTTTATTCAAAATAGAATTCAAATACAGAAGGAGAAGTAATGTTAAATATTTTTGTTAGATATCATATATATATATTATAATTTTATTATTATTAATTATATTATATTATAATTTATAATTAATACGGTGCTATGTATTTAATTTGTTCAATACTATATGTAATGTATACTAATTGTAGGTACAAAATTTGTACTACGGTTTACGATTATGCTGTCACATTATAGACATTTTACTCTAAATCCACAGTTTTATGCATAACATAAATTTAAAACTAAGTACTAAAGTTAATCAACAAAAGAAACTATTTTTCAATAATTTTATATAATATTTTCAAAAGCTTATAACTTATAAATATAAATTTCATTATTTTCACATAGATAATAATATTAATTAATTGGATTCTATTACTTGTTAGTAAATTAATAAATTTAATTCGAAATGAAAAGAACCCCTTAAAGTTACATATGTATATATATATATATATATATATATATATATATATATATACAAATATATATATACATATATAGTGTAAAGTGTATACATTTATTTTCGGTAGATAATTATATAGACTACACCATTATGGATATGATATTTCAATACCACTAAAAAATGTTCTCGTATATATTAAATTGTTATTACTCTAAAATAATTTTCTCATTATCCAATGTCTAGAATACACGTGTGTATATACTATTTTAAAGATAGATCATTAAGGAATAATGTGTATATTATTTTAAAATTTCTTTTTCAATTAATAATCTTTTAATATTCAAAATTTCAATGACTTTAATTTACACAAATAGCTCAACGACATCAAGGCAAAAGAATCTCGATGCAAAGAAAAAAATCTTCAGAACAAGGTATATTATTGAATACAAATAATATTTTTTTTTCATGTCAAAAATATATAACGTATACTTAACTATCATAGAAGTGTCATAATTTTTTGTTATTTTTACACTGTATATATTTTTCAGGGCGATTAGTTCAGAATGATACGGTAGTATCACCGATGATTGGATGTAAATATAACAATTCAAATTAAGAATAATATTATATAGTAATTGAGGGGTATTATGGTTAATGTAATAAGTGTTATAACCAAATTGTAAAATTATTTTTCAGAACAGTTGATTTATTTTTTGTAATTTATTATTTGAAAACATCTTTAAATATGATTTTGTAAAAATCATAAAATTATTTAAAAATATTTTTATATATATTTTGTATTTTATTCCGACACATATTCCGCAGTTTACGCATCCGTCGCCGTTGTGTTAGGTTAAGTTAGGTTACACCGATGCATACTGGGGCAATAGGCCTCCAAAATTGTCAGAAAATCTAATACATATACGTATATGTATGGAATATATTCAATCCATATGAATTGCATTTATAAATTATCTGCTGTTATTCTTTTACATTCTGAGCGGAGCGAGGACTCTATTGGTTCTACACAGCTGCTATTATTATTATTTTTTTATGTCTGTACCCAAAAATTCAACCAGAAGGATTGAAGTATTGCTCCGATCCTTACATGTAGCAATATTTTCCGGTAATAAATTGCATCTAAAGTTGGTACTTTGAAGATGTCATCTTTCGATTTTCTCAATATTTTTTTTAAGCGTCAGAAAAAACCATCAAAAAATTATATAAAAACGGTAAAACGCAATTTCGTCAAAATCAATTACCGTTATTTCTTCGTAATTTTGAAACTAATGACCATAGAAACCTGACATTTTTTACCAAATATGTAACACTGGACTGTATTAACGAAACAAATTTAAAAAAAAAATTTCTTTCAACTTGTATTAATTGTAGATGTTGAAGTTTTTAATTCATAAAAGTAGTAATTTTTTGTTTTAAGGCTTAAAAATGTAAAACAATTTCAGATGTTTATTACTTCATTCTTCAAATATATTAAAAAAATCTTAAAAATCGTTAAGTCACCATTTCTTTTTATAACCATTTCAGATTTTTCGACAAATTGTATTACATCCAGGGACCAGAACCTTAATGATTTTATCGGTTCTGGTTTCGGTTCGGTTTTTGAAAGTAATAAAATTTTGGTTTCGGTTTCGGTTCCGGTTCATGAAAATTGTGAATTTCGGTTTCGGTTCCGGTTCCGGTTAATATCGGTACTATCCCGTACTTCAAATATGGAAATTATGATTAAAAAGTAATAATATATTAATTTATAATGTGGAGCAAGTATTATTAAGGATTTAATAATTTTTTTAGCATACCACTTTTTTGTTCAGTATATTTTTTCACTTTCATCATACGAATATAACCACCAGTATTAGTAGCCAGATTAATTATTTAAATTTTCTACATTTTTTTTTTTGAGAAATTTATTGGACTTTTACATAATTTCTTGTTATAATACTTTTCTTAATATCCTATCAACGTTGATAATTTTATTTTGCATATTTTAAATTCTGAAGAAAGTGGAGAATGTGTTAGTTTTACAATAATGTGTTTTTTTTATGTCTATACCCAAAAGTTGTACCTATTAAAATTTCGTTCCTATCATTTATAGCAGCTATCCTAGAAAATATAGGTGTTGCTGAAGACAGACACATAAAACTAACCACCCACCCAGGCACTACAAACTACATTCGTAAAATTTTATATTATCTCGTTCTTGTCTGTGGTCTTTACGATTATCAAAGTTATTTATAAACATGATTTCCCTATTGTTGTTATTTTACATTATAAGGCCCGGTACACACGTGCGCGGCTCTACTGTGTCATCGTAATTGCGCATTATCAGTCTTTGAATCCGAAACTATGAAATGATATAATGTTGTACAAATCGTAAGCGAGATTTGATACCAAATAATTTTCTATTTTTACTCCGTACGATTACCGTATGAGAATACCCATGTTTTCCGTGTGGTTTTTATATTCGAATATGTACGTACAAAAATCATGGATCATTGTGGTAAAATCCCGGACGTGTGAATTGCACCACTATAGTCGCTATATTGGTAATGAAACGTCGTATTTATGATATTTTGACTGCGTTATCGTAATTTTGGCTCGTCCGGACTCGCAAGGTGATGAACACGCGTGTGTCGAGCAATTAGAAGGTAAAAGCACTCGCAATTACGATAACACAGCGCTCCCGCACATCAAAAATCGCATGTACCGGGCCTAAATGGCAAACATTTATTTTGTCATACATACAACTGTTGTACAAATCCACTAATATTTTTACTCCGTCGCTATATACCCATGTTTTCCGTATATGAAACGTCAAAAATCATGTATTTGTGATATGGAATTTGACTGTAATTTTGGCTCGTCCGGACTTATCGGTCGAGTAATTACTCGCCTTAGCAACTTGAAGGTGATGAACACGCGTGTGTCGAGCAATTAGTTCATAGGTAAAAGCACTCGCAATTACGATAACACAGCGCTCCCGCAAAAAAAGCACTCGCACGTGTACCGGGCCTAAATGGCAAACATTTATTTTTGTCATACATACAAAATTTCATTACGAGAAAATATTATTTTATACTTTGTGTAAAATATTTTAGTTTTAATACATTTGTACCGAAAATAACCGATAAAACCTGTATTTCCAAATATCGGTTCCGGTTTCGGTTCCGGTTTTGAAAAAAATAAAATTAGAGTTACGGTTAGGTTTCGGTTCCAATCTTTTCAAAGGGTTTCGGTTCTATACCGGTTCTTTTCGGTTCGGTTCCAGTTCGGTTCCAGTCCCTGATTACATCAATGCTCCGCTCAGAATCGTTTTATCGAATGCAATGATTTATCTTAATAACTCATAACAATACACTATAAAAGCTTTATCCAAGTATTTCATTTAAACGACATTCAAAACACCCCGCGACTCGCTACGAGGCTACCTTTTTATCATTTCGTAGTGTAATTAGATTATTTTTAAAATTACAATTGTTTATTTTCGTAAAGGCAATTTAAGTAATGATACGTAGTATCGACTTTATATGTACGCGTATAAAAAAAAAAAAAATAGAATATTTTTAAAAAGAGAATTAAAAATAAATTGGTAAATATTATTTAAATGTGTTAATAAATCAATTTGTAATGAAATAATATAATTTTGATTACTTATTCTTTGCAACAGTTTTTAATTTCTAGTTACATAGTTGTTAATATGGTAGTAAGATGTGGGGTACCTAATTAGAAAATGTATATTATGAAATTACGGTAGTGTACAACATTGTTTCATAAATATCTATGTTCAAAAAAAAAAAAAAAAATATAATTTCTTTTTCTAATTATTATCAAATATCTTTAAACGATTAGATTACGCGGTATATGAGAAATCATGGGAAGATACGAATGCTTTTTTCTATACAGAAAATACGGATGATGGGATAATATTTTTAATGGAATTAAATGCATGGACGACTATTTTATGTCAAAAAGCAAAAGAACTGAACCATTCCCTAGCCTCTGTTAAAGGTAATTTATTATACTTTTTTATATTATTAACAGAATATTTTATGAAAACCTAAATAAAATAAATTATCTACTTTCAAGAGAGGAGCGGGGGAAAATATAAAAGAGATCAAGAATAAGGCCGGCCGCACACGTACGGTTTCCGTGTTCGGTTTCCGAATACGGAATTCCGATTCGGACACCCGAATGCAGGCATTTCGTAGGAATAAATGCAATTAGCGCACACGTTCTTAAATTTTCCGTTCGGAAATAATTCCGAACGTACGGAAAAAATTCCGAACATTCGTTTCGGAAATCATGCCGTGCGTTCGGAATCCCCGAACGGAAATAAACCGAATGCAAAATTCCGAACGCAGCACTCGCCTTCATTTTGTGTTGAACGCCGCACACGGACGGAAATTTCTATTCGGTATTTTTCATTGTGTCTACTGTCGAGTGAACTTTGCTCTTCATTTAACGTACATACATATATACCAAAATGTGCGAATCCGAAAATTTAATAAATAATTACCCATTATCTCGGATTTCCGAATCGGATTTCCGAACACGGAAACCGTACGTGTGCGCTAAGCTTACGGATTTCCGAGTCGGAATTCCGTATTCGGAAACCGAACACGGAAACCATACGTGTGCGGCCGGCCTAAGATTTGTTTTGATTTCTCTCAAAAATATAAGAAAAATCAAAACGAATGAAAAGATATATTAAACTGTATTTCAAAATAATTGTAGTTAGGTTAGCCGGTAGTTAGGTACTCAGTTGTATTTTGCATTAGGTAGGTATATACATTTATAATTCGTATAAATAGCTTTGTATGAAGCAAATGTGTAAAGTAAGGGGATCATTATTCTTTGTATTCCACTACACTTAAAAAGAAAAGACGTGTATACTGTATGCCACTGCAGATAGGAATTTCATTAGATTAGGAATTTCGTTTAGGCTATTGGAGACGTGAAAATTAGTAAATTAAACTCTTATAGGCAGTGAGAAAATAAATTTGTAGTTAAAATAATATTTTTTGTTTCACACATTCCAGGCTATCGTCAGTCATCTTCCGACCAACCTCAGTTTGAAAACGATTTGGTGATTATTATATAAATGTAATTGACTTAATTAAAAAAATATTTAAAAATTACGTTTAACTTACAGTATTACATAAGAAGATTTGAGCATATTTTCTAAGACGCATCATGAGAAGGATTTTCCAATACGTGGCAAAACGATTCATTATTATTATTGTTGTATTATATTAACATTTTAACCTATTTTTAATTACACAATTAAATATTTTTATTTGTAATTAAGTCTTATAACTGTTAATGCATTTATGAAATACTATAAATGTTATTACTGAAAAAATATACCAACTAATACTACGTTATTACATAATTTACTCGTGATTATATTTTTGTTTAATGAGAAGGATATTCGAATATATATATATATTAGATTGTAATGCTTCATTACGAACTGTCTAAATCCTTAATAAATATAGTAGTTTATCCGAGTTTTTTTTTCTCACAATAATTCCAGTCTCTTTATCAGGTACTATGTCACACAGACGCGGATCCGAAAGTAAAATTTGGTTGGCCGGGTTTAACTGTTTAGGGATCACAAAAATTTAAAACCAAATTTTAGATCAGAAAAGTATTACTTATTTATTTTATAGTTTAATAAATAATTAATAATATTGTTGTTTCGACGTCACAACGATATATCATATATCGTATATATATATATATATATAGTACCTATATATATATATATATATATAATAAGATAATTGTGCGTGTGCGAACGCAATATCGCCTCCTGTACGCGGCTTCTTCGTTTGTCTGTCGTGCGCACCGGTTGCGTGCGCGTTAGATTAGTGTGCTGATGGGGTATTGCTTACGCTTAATGTTTTTAATATTTTAATATTATTTTAATATCAAAATCTTTAATTTCCTTTATCATAAATTACACAATTTTTGTAATATCAAGTTTAGTAACACACCACTTTGAAGTTTCACTTCTGCTGAGGGTGCTCCGACACCCAATTCTTAAAAATATACACATATTTTCTTGTTCTATACAATTTCTAATAATTATTTCTGTTATTGTTGTTGTTTATTATGATTATTTTTATTATTACTGTTTCTTCTTCTTATACACTTTAAAAACTAGCCGAATGCCATATGCATAAATAATTAACTGTGAGAGTCAAGACCAGGTGTTTGATTCGTGCACATCCAACGCAAACCACTGCGGACACCACGCATATTTATGTGAATTACCTACTGGTTTGTCGGCGAATACCTTTCATCAATGTTGGGCACGCCGTATACGGAAAAAATCTGCAGAATAAATATGGTTTTAAAACATTTTCCTCGCAGCGTTTTAGTATGTCAATTAATACAAATCGGTACGATTTTACTTTTTGTTTTTACTGATGAGTGTTACACGTTTTATTCGGGTTTCTGTCTTCAGGCGTTTTATATATTCGGGTATTTGAAAAGTACCAACAAATAAATAAATAAATAAATAAATAAATAAAAAAATCTGAAATATTTGTATGGGTTTTCAGAAACCTTATTGCTCGGGCTAATTCGAATAATTGAAGGATATAGGAAATTTTCATTTATTCATTGTCAATATTTTATATATAGTAATAGTGATATAAGTATTAATAGTAGTGGCGGCTATCCTATACATGAAGTGTTACTTCAGCAACACCTTTAAAATATGGTGGGTGGGTGGTTGGTAGATTCCGGGTGGTCAACGTAAATGATTATGAAGAAATTATATTATTGCTCGACTTATTAGTGAAATTCATATGCAATGCGAAGACATTTAAAAAAAAATTTCACAGAAAAAAGTATACAGTATATATTGGCCAAGTATTTATAATTTAAAACATTTTAATATGTATTTTTTTTTTTTTTTGTAATAAAAATATATTCCTTTCTTTCAAAAATTCTTATTTATTTTAATAAGTGCAATGTAATACGATGCAGTGCACACCATATTAATGCGTCATTGCTAGAAATGTCGCTAATTGTTGTATATGCTGTTAATCCGTTTTATATTTAATTATCGTATATAATACATTTATAAATTAATATTTTTAAAACCCGGAAAAGGTATCAGTATTGTTACTATATTGTGTGTAATTACCTATTAAGTAAAATTTTTTTTTTATACCTAATTCAAAATTTAAAAATTTAATAATTTGTGCTTGTAAAGAATATTGACAAAAAAAACACACATATACGAGTAGACGGTTATCATAGTTGACTTTTGACTAGTAAAAAAAAAAAAAAAACGAGACGTATAATGGTAAGGACAGAGTGCTCGTCGCCATAGGCGTGCCCAAGGGGAGGGATTTCGGGTCCTGACCCCCCTCCACCAGTTGCAATTTCAACACTTAAAAATATTTTCATAAGTTTAATCTAATAAAACTTAAATGAAAATTTATTATATAATAGAAAAGTGGGTCCAAAGGCCGTCGAGTAAAACAGAATTTGTTGGTTATGAATTAAACTCTATAATTATAATTAGAGAACAAATAAAATAAAAATTCTGGACCCCCCATAAAAAGTGTCTGGGTACGCCTCTGCTCGTCGCAGTCGTCAATTTTTTAAAGAACATAGAGTTTTATTTAGATATGGCCGACAAAAATTAACCACAGTCCAGATCTGGGTGGGTGGGTGGTCTTTTGAAAATATCTTCAGCAACATCAATTTTTCCACAATGGATACCTGCCATTGGTACAATATATATAAGTATACGAAGTACAATATACTTTTATTATATATAATACATATAAAGAATTAAAAGTTGAATAATGTATTAATAATAATATATATGTTATTCTAAAACCAATATTAATTTTTATTTTTTTTTGTGGACATGCAAAATTTTCATCAACTGGGAAAGAACACGTACATATTTCTTAATTCAATAATTACTTATTACATTCTTACCGAATTTCGGTTTTTAAAGTGCTTAAAAGTAAGCAATGTAGTTATATTACAATATCTATGTTATACTATTTGAATCTACCGTTAAAAGGTAATTAATTAACCTACTTGTTTTTGAGGGAAAAAATTTTTTGAAATATATTTTTCGGATGATGAATCGAATTATCACAACTTAATAACTTCGACAATGGCATTTTGTACAATAACCCTTAATACTCGTAAGTAAAACATTTGTATAAATAACATAAATTAATGTACAGCATATGCTATTTAAATACTAATATAATTTTAATATATTTTAAACATGTATAGTGTCACTTCCAACTCAGAATTTCGAAACAATTATAATTAATAATATAAATTTGCACTTGGATTTCTACATGCTTCCGTTCTTGAACATTTATGGATGTATTATATTTCTGATGACAGAAGGTTAGTATTCAACACAATCGCATTCGATTAGTAGGTTCGCAAAAATGTTAAGTTAATGAATAACAAAACAAAACGATATATAAAATTTTGTTTCTTTTATTTGTTTACAATAGGTTTAAAAATATATAATATAAATAATATAATCTTCTCAAAATGTATGCACTATTTCCGGCACTCTTTCCTTGTCATATAGCCAACTGACTTATGTGCGTTAACATACTGACATGCAGGCCCAGTTTCCCTTCAGAAATACTTACTCCATGCTAAACGTTATTGTTATTATTATTTATTTTCTTACTTTACCTATTTGTTTACAAGTAAAATAATTATCTATTTGATAAATTATACAATTTTAACTTAATTCGCTTCTTTTTTCAGAAAATTTTTACACTTTTAATAATTTGTTACCCAATATTCAAGGTTTGTATATGTTTTTTAAATTAAATAATTTTATCGGATAAAATATTTGTATTGTATATTATTTTCTTTATAATAATTTTTGATATTTATACATTTCTCAGTTCTTTGATATTTTTAGGCGTTATATTAATGTTTATGTATATTTAAATAAATGACATAATAAACATAATTTTTAATTTTTTTTTTTGAGTTTACAACAGTGACAAAAACAACAACAAAATGCATTATTTTACATGAATATTTTATATGTATTTCAGATATTTCTGGAAGTATTCTTAACACACAATTCTACACACAAGGTGTATATTTTAAATGTCATTTTATATTTATAGTAGATAGAATATTATTATATTTTGTAGTGTTAAAAATTTCACTAATATTTTCTGCGTTCTTTTATTGTTTATATTCAAATAGTTATCATGATTACAATATTAATTATAAATGAAATATTTAACAAGAAAAAACTCTATTTACTTTTGTAATAAACTTAGAAATAAATTCTTTGCCTTTAAATTTCAGAGACAATAATAATTACTATTATTGAAGAAGCTTTAGAAGACATATATAGAGGCATGACAAATACACTAAATAATATCAGTAGTAAGATTAATATAATATAGTTAACTGTATCGACTACATCTCATTCAAACAAGAATAAACGAGGTTATGTTAAATCAAAGTTTATAGTTTAATTAGAATATTTAAACAAAATTTATAAAAATAATCTAATTTATATATTCTCACAGCTCTATACAAACATAACGAAGTTATTTAAAACAACTGAGATATTCATAGCTAGTGTATCTAATATACAAATATAGTTTTTTGTGATATTTGGTGAATGCATTACAAAAAATTCGTGTAATTTATGCAAATAATTAAATGTACACTTATATTTAAATGATGAATCATATATAACGTGTAAAAACAATACAATTATTTTAATTATTATATATCGTAAATATTCTGTTAACTGTTCATATTTGCAGAGTTTTTGGTATTAATATTTTCGAATAAAATAAATATACGAAAATTGATTTATTAAAAAACTGGAATGTGGCAATTCTATTTTTGAACAATAATGCATTGTTTTTATAAAAAACATAAATGAAATACTTTAATTTACGTATGGTATAATAGAAGCCAAGGTTTGTTCTTACCATTTACCAGCAGTACTCAATGTGACTCTCACTTAACCTAAACGTAGCAATTATTTAAATAATATTGATGTATTGAAATTAATTTCTCATGTAATTGTAATGTTTTTTTTTTTTAACAGTGAATATTTCTAAATTTTTTTTTATGTTATTGCTTATTAGTTCAATTGAAAGACAGCTTCCCTCATTAAGATTTCAGATTTGAAGAATACTGGAAATATTAACATTGATCTCATGAGAATGATGATACCTATGTTTTATAATGTTGTGAAATTAACTCAGCAATTGCATTATATGTTGAAGATAAATAGTACGTATTGAATCAGTTAAGTACTTCACTTTACACACAATTTAATTTGAATGATATTCAGATGTTATAGAAGAACTTGACGAACTTAAAAGGATTCATTTGGGATCAATAATACATTACGACTATAAAGCATTTATACTAGATTTTAAACTAAAATGGTCGAAGAAAATTAAAAAAAGTGATTATAATATTAGAATAGAAATATTTAAATCTACAAATGGAATTGTATATGATTGAAGGTTGACCAATTCCTAAGGTCTCCTAATCCAAATTATCATATAATTTATTTATTTTAGTTTACGATTTTGAAGTTTTTCGGTGTAATTAGAGATATTCATATTAAAATGCAATATAGAATATAAGTCATAAGCAGTAAATTTATAAATAAAAACTGGATAAATAACACCTACAAATTATTATTCACAGTTAACGCTAATAACGAAAATCCTTCAAGTAATATAGGTATATTATAAATTTTAATTCTTTAAATAAATACAATCCTAAAATTTGTTCAATAAATATTTTTAAAAGTTTAAAATTTCATTGTTAGCAATGTAAATTATTTTCATTCGACGTTATTTTTCATAATATTGAACTTAAAATTCTTTTACCAATATTGGCGAATTTATTAATTAAATTAGGATTTCGATACGTAAATACAGGTAATGTTAAACATTTTCCATAGATAATACGTATATTTAATACTTAATACTCGGTTATGAATATGATTTGTTCAATACTATAATATGATATTACGTTCAGAAATGGTAGAAAGTTTATATTATTTTTTTATTGTATAATTGTAGATACTTTAAACGAAAACCATCATTACGCATAATATATGAATTAAAAAATTAAAAATCAGAAAACTTACTCCTGAATCTAATAGTCACTCACGAAAACTATCATTCAAGTTTTAACAGTCCTGTATATTATATAAATGTAAATTTCGATATTTAATATTATTATTTGAATTCTATTGCGCATAATCGGTAAATTAACGAATTAAATTCGAAATGGACAAAAAGAAATTCGGTAAAGTTAGATATATATATATATATATATATATATTCGGTTAAGACTTGTAGACTATGAATATGATTGTTCATTATCACTCGAAATATAAAATCAGTACTTGACAAATTTCGGTACAATACAATGGTAATTGATCGATATAGGTAGGTACCTAAATATTTTTTAAATATTCAAGAAATAGATTGTCAAGAAAGTACAGGTACGCCGGATTAAAACTGAATAAATGTGTGCACACTATTATACGAGTATGTGTTTTTATTACTATTGACGTAAAAATTATCAATATTGTAAATAATATACATTATTGAATTATGTTTCTATCGTTACATCATTATAATAAATTATATTATATTTGTCACGATGAATAATTTTCTTAACTCCCATTGTCTAGAATTACGTTTTACTCTATATATCATTGGTTCTCAACCGGTGTGTCGCGACACACTAGTGTGTCTCGTGTTACCGTGATGTGTGTCGCCAAAAAATTTTTTTATTTATAGTTGTTTATACTTAACACACTGATTTACTTTTATAAACTAATATTTTTTTTAAATTTCAATACCTACCTTAAACTGTTTGAATTATAATTATGTAAATTTATAATTTTTTTATTTATTTATTTTTTAATAAAATGGTAACATATAAATGTAATACTTTACATAGGTATATATTTGTTAATTTTTCAAATATTCATTTAAGTGTGTCGCCATTTTTACGGATCTAAATTAGGGTGTCGTCACACAAAAAAGATTGGGAACCACTGCTATATATTATTACTGAGTATAATAATATCGATCGTTAGTGATAAATTTGTACAAATATTGTTTTAAGATTTCTTTTTCAATTAAATGTTTGTTTTGAATTTAATGAAATGAATATGACAACAAGGCCAGAGTTCAAGGATCAAGGAGAATCAAGGATCAAGCACTTCAGCGCACGGTATATTAGAAAATTAGTGCATTATATATTTATTTCCATAATATATAGTTTATTAATAACCAGTAATGACTTTTCATGAATTTGGTATTTGATTCTGTAGGTAATATTATAAGAAAGTCATATGTTTTGTTTATATTGTATACATTTTTCAGGCCGACTGGTTAAGGATAACAGAGTAGAACCATCGATAATTGGATGTAATTATAATAAAATGAATTACAGTAATATTCATAGCAATAATTGAGGGATATCAATGTAAAAAAAAACGTACTACTGCCAAAGACCATTAACCCGTTTTAAAATAATTTTTATTTTTTTTTTAAGTTTACAACCTAGAGTTTCAAGTACGATTTTAATATTAATGCTGGTGTAAAACGTACTATTTCCCTCAATTTTGTGGTAATAAGCACGTTTTGGGAAAATTAAATTGTATTATTTCATTTTAAAAAATGGATTCAGTATACGATTTACTAACAGTTAAATAGCTGCCACATTTACTATCGTCTTTTACTCGGTGTGTGGTGTACACTCTATATAGTGAACGGTTTTCGAAATAGACTGACTTTTAAAATTGTAGTGTATACCGCGACTAAACTGGGACCGTGTTTTTCGAACGTCATACACCGCCTGAGATAAAATCGGTTTATACTTATTCAGTGTTGGTCTGGCCTATGACAGGGTAATATATATATTAGTAATATATTGTTAAAGATATAATTTTTAAGACTGACTGCACTGGGGAGCTGTTGTGCGTGCATATTTTTTAACAATATGTAACATTTTTTTGTAATCTGATTTAAAATATATAAGATTATAGAAAGAAAAAATAAGTTATCTTTTACCATATTTAGGAGATGTATTTACCTAAAATTTGAAGTGTCAAATTTCCATTAAAAACAATTATCTGACTTTAATTGGTATAACTTATACACAGTGCCGTCCTAACCACCAATAATGTCCTAGGGCAATAATATTTTACGCCCCCCCCCCAAAAAAAATTTACAACTAACGTAATATCTAATTACATAATTTTATATATTTTAATAGTAAATACACTCATCCTCGAAATAATCATATAGATACAAGGGAAATTAATATCTAAAATAAAACAATAAATTTTTTCTTTTTGTCATTCATTTTTTTGACGCCCCCTGCATTCATAATACTTTGGACGCCCTAGGGCACTTGCCCCATTTGCCCCCCCCCCCTTGGGACGGCTATGCTTATACATTAATATAACTAGCAATATACATGAAATTAAACAAATTTAATCTTATTAATTCTTGACTATAGTGACGCAGGAACTGTTTTTTACTTTGGGGGGCAAATATTGAAGGTTTATATATATTTTTTTTTAGTATGTAATGCATAAAAACTCTCACCATAATGTTTAAATATAAAAGTATAGTAATTATATAAAATGTTTAAGATAGTGTGATACCAGTTAAACATAAAAATATATGCGAAAAATATATTACTTCATTTTTTTTCTTTCTAAACTTATATAGGACATAAGTACCTATATACTCGTCACACACACGCATATACTCGTATATATAAAACAAAAAATTGTACACTTGATGACTGACACTTGTACAAGTAATAACTAATCATGATAGTTTCTACATCATTGGAAAAACATAATATTATTAATGAAGTATAAATTTATTTAATCCTTTAGAGGAATAAATTATTCAATATAATAGTCTTATTTGTCATATTTATCAATATTTTTATTTAAAAACAGCATAAAAATAAATTAAGTATAAAAAAGGTAGCGAGCCGCGGGGTGTTGTGAATGTCGCTTAAGTAAATTATTTGGATAACGATTTTAGAGTGTATTGTTATCACTATAAATTTGAAAGTAATGATAAATCATTGCATTCGATAAAACGATTCTGAGCGGAGCATCGGTGTAATACAATTTGACGACAAATTTGAAATGGCCATAAAAAGAAATTGTAACTTAACGATTTTTAAATTTTTGAATATGGTTGAAGTAACACACGTCTTTTTTAACGAACAATGTTCTGATTCTTAAGGCTTAAAACCAAAAATTACCTCTTTTATGAATTAAATACTTCAAAACTTACAATTGATATAAATAGCCCGAAATTAAAAGAAATTTTTTGAAAAATTTGTTTCATTAATACTATACAACGTTACACATTTAGTGAAAATTTCAGGTTTCTATGACCTTTAGTCTCAAAATTATGAAGAAATAACGATAATCGATTTTGACGAAATTGGGTTTTTACCATTTTTATGTAATTCTTCTGTAGTTTTTCTTTAACGAAAAATTACTTTTCTAAAGTACCAACTAGATGCAACTTGCTACTGGAAAATAGCACTACACGTAAATATCGGAGAAATCTTTTTGGTAGAATTTTTAGGTACAGACATAAAAAAAATATATATATATATATATGTATGTTTTTTGTATAACTGATGTTTGCAAATCCCTTCATACGTCTAACACTGGTAATAGAACGTTTTTGGCGTATACCTGGAATTAGTATGTTTGAGGATAATTATACTACGTACGTTATAGAAAAAAAATGACCAAATTTAAATGCGAATTAAACTAGGAAATAGTATGTTTTGCAATATTTTAACATTTTATTTCTCACGATATTTACAGTAAGAATTTATGTTCAATTTGATTTTATAAACGATGGATTATAAACTTATAACAATTTTGGATTGCTATCCCTCAATTACGATCGTTTCTCAAGAAATATAAAATATTTCGATTTATGCGATCTTAAATGTATTATTATTGATAAAATGTCGAGTTCCTTGAAAAATTTGATCTGCATAAACATTTTATGGGGTGTAGTGCACAGACAGTAGAAAGTGAATTTTTTTGTTTTGTTTGTCAATTATTATTACATATCTTTAAACGACTAGATTACGCAGCATGTGAGGAATCATGGGAAGACATAAATATTCTTAACTATAAATATAATACAGATCGTAGGATAGTATTTTTAATGGAATTAAATGCGTGGACGAATGTTTTACGTGTAAATGCAAAGGAACTTAGTGATGCCCTAACTGCTGTTTAAGGTAATTTATTGTACTTTTTATATTATAAAGAAAATATTTTATGAACACCTATATATATGTATATAAATAGAAAATATTAAATATCTCGTCCAGCGGGTATACGTATTATTAAACTTGCTTCATTGTATATTGGTTTTTAAAACATAATATATAAAAACAAATTTTTTTTATTATTATATCATAACATTAATAGTGTTTTTACAGGATGACAATAATTTATATTATCTACAGATATTAAAATTATGTTTAGAAATTTCATTTAGGCGTTAGAATATCGGAATTGTAAGAATTGGTAAAGTCGGTCTTTATGTTCACTTAGAAAATGTATTTGCCATCTAACACACATACAAATATAATCATATTTTATAATTCATACGTTTCAAGTATTCGTGAGCAATCGTCCGAAGATCCAGATTTCGTAGGAGATACGGTGATAATTACATGAAAGTAATGGATTTACTAAACTAAAAAATTAAAAACTGCCTTCAATTTTAAAGGGATTCGTAAAACAATTTGAGCGGTTTTTCTGGGAAGTATCATAAGAAGAATTTTCCAATGCTGTCAAACACGAGAAAATAAAGAACTCATATTTACATTACGTTATATTATTATTTATTATTACATTTATTTATAATTAAGTCTTAAACTGTTAACATTATTATAAATACTAGAAGATTTATTATTCAATGGTGCTAACGTTATTTTTTGTTTTTGTAGCGAAATATGTGATTAAAGATGTCACACGAATAAGAATAGGTTAAATAATATAAACATATATTTACTACATAAAAGATAAATTATATGTTTTATTTACCTACATAATTTGATTTATATTTGTTTAACAAAGTAGTTAGACTTAAGAAGACGTCTCATGTTGTAATTATTTCAACTTCATACTTGCCATTAACTAGCCGGAAAATATGTTATTTAATAATACAATAATTGTTATTAAGAATATACTGGAACTATAAAAACCTAAGGCATTTAGTTAAAATGAAGTCACAAAGAAGACTATACTTGTCGATTGAATGTATTATGGTCAATATGACAATATCCCATGCGCATGCTGTCCGTACAAGTGGTTACACTGTTACTCATAATCTAATGAAGTCAATTTTTCATGATTTTGAGTTTAGAAAATTTTCTTTCAGTTTCCATTTTCCAAATAGCATCATCCAATTTTATCATCTGCATTTGTGATTGTAACCTACGTCGTCACTCGTATATCTATACCGATATGTATAAACAAAAAAATAACAACGTTCAATGGTAAAATCCATAGCGAGTACGATGAAATTGATAACAATAATGTTGTACCCTGTAATAATAATAAATGTATATGTTGTACTCCGTAATAATAAATATATTGATATTGTAAAACTGCCGGGCCTACGTGACTGTGGAAGTGACCGAGCTCAAGGAATCCGCTTATTCAGCGGATTTCAACGACTATACGACCGTACTACGTGCTCCCACAGTGGAGTCGTGCAGTTAGTCTGGTAAGACCACGGAGAAGTAACAGAACATCATATCGTTTAACAGAACCTCTTGTTTTATTTTATAAGATAATTGAATTTAGTAACAGAACCTCATATCGTTTAACAGAATCTCTTGTTTTATTTTATAATAAGTGAATTTAGTTTAAGTCAATGTAATAAAGTAATTTTGGTAACAATTAACAGAGTCTCGTATTTGAATTAATAATAACAATTATTGATAAAATATAACACAATTTAATAATATAGTGCAATCAAACAGACTTGATTATTTGAATAAGGCTGGGTTCGAACACCAAACACAGCAATATTATTGTTTAGACAATTGATATTGTTTTAAATACCTACTGCTGCTACTTTCTACTCATATTTTTTCTGAAATAATTACATTTGAGTAATAAGTTATTATTTTTATACAGGTACTATTTAAAATCTGATTGAATGTATTCGGAATACTGTATTCCGAGTACTTTTAAAAAGTATTTAACATACTGTATTAAACACTTTCAAAAAAAACTATTTAAAAGTATTTTGAACACAGTATTTCGAATACTGTATTCGGAATACTAGCTATGTCTGCTTAGCACAACTAATATATTATGACCAGAAATCGAAGTTAAACATGGTTGTATCTTTTCACAATATATTTATAAACCTATTATAAAATGTCAAATAAATATAATTGTCTCTCTGATAACAACAATTTTTCAGAATAAATCCAAAGCAATTTTCGATTTACAGAGCGAGGGACGGGTGCCAAACCACGCAAAATACATCCAACACTTCTTAAAAATGAAAATACCTTCCCTGTTATTTACTCCTAAATTTGACGTTACAAGGTATCACATTATGATATGTTCTGATAAATATGCCGTCTGGCGTATATTAACAATAATAAATACAAAAACAAATATTGTCTTGGAACAATAAAAAAAATGAAAATTCGAATACATAAATGTTTAGCACGCATGCGTTAAAAACCATTCTTTAAAAACAGCAGCAATTTTTATTATAAGAAGAAGAAAAATAAGTAAAAAAAAAAAATTTTTGTAAGTAAAACTATTTTATCTCCATGAAATTCTTGCACTAAACGGTAAAAAATAATTTTTTAACTATTTTACAATGCATTATCAAACTACAAGTTGTAATAGTACATTATGTCAACCTACTTAAAAAGGTGAAATATAAAATATAAAAAAATCTAACGAAAAAAAGTGGTATAACATGGATTCATATTTTAGACAGCTATAGTTTGATACTTTATTTTCGTTATAAAATCGTTGGCATTATTTGACTTAAATTGTGTTATTAATTAATGACTATTGTCTTCATTTAATTTTGAACTAACTAAGATATTTGAGAATTACGTTAAATCACTTTTTAGTCATTCGTCATTAATTAAACACAGCGTCCTGCACGAATTTATAACGGAAATAAATTATCACACTAGTAATCTAAAATATAAATCCATGTTATACAATTTATTTTCGTTAGTTTTTTTATATTTTATATTTTACCTTTTTAGATTAGTTGACATAAAGTACTATGACTTTTGCTTTTACAGCTTACAGTACGATAATGCAGTGTGAAATAAAATAAGTTACTTTATACCGTTTATTGCACGAATTTCACGAAAATACTCGTAAAATCGTTTTACTCAAACATTTTTTCAAAAAAATTTTAGGTTTCAAACCATACGAATGCTTAAAATAAATTTTTTCAATTTTTTTTAAAACTTTTTAAAAAAGTATTTTTTACTGTATTCCATTATCATCGGGTTTATATATTGGTTTACCAAATGTTCAAGTGTTTTGTATATTCAGGTATTTGAAAACCGCTGTAAAAATCTATAATATTTATATATGGGTTTTCAAAGCTCTTATATTTCGAATTAATTCGTGTAACTTGATGTTAGCAAAAGAAATGTATTTTTATTCGTTGTCAACTTGTATGTAATTAAAATGAAAACTCACGAAATTTCAATTGCCTCTCACATTTTGTCAGGAGCGGATTTAAGGGGCGGGGGGCGACGTAGCGGTCGCCTCCCCCCCTTGGACTTTTTTAAAACTTGTGACATAATTTTTTAATATCTTTAAATATATTAAGACTAGGTACATAATTTTATAATGTTATATAATTAGGAATTTTCAATTAAAAAATCAATCAAAATGTTCAATCAAGAAGTTACCTTTCGATATTCGACACCTGCGCGGACTAAGATATATACATTAATATATAATATCTTGGTCCGTGTTAGAGACTGTTCGTTTTCTGTTTACGTGTACCTTCATTACGATTTATGAACATGCGAGTATCCGATGTACCACATGACGATTTTACGCCTTAGTATAGTGGTTGTCTATCTCAGTAACCGACAAAATGATAAGGCGGTGCTCAAACATTCTATACATCTTATACAGAATAAATTAAATCAACACTGCACGACATTTAATTCGTTATCACATAAAACTGGAACTGACCATATGTCTTTGTCGAAAAATTTGAATAGATCGTAAAAAAAAAAAATTGCGACTTAACGATTTTCAATATTTTTTGAAAAATATGTCTCGTTAATGTAGTTCAGAGAATTACAGATTTGGCAAAAATTTCAGGTTTTTATGACCATTAGTTTTAAAATTACGAAGAAGAAAACGATAATCGTTTTTGACGAAATTGCGTTTTTACCGGTTTTTGCTTATAATTTCTTGGTGCCAAACCGCATAATATTATCAAAATTCGCCCCCTCCCCCCCTTAAATGAGCTTTAGATCCGCCTCTGCATTTTGTATCGTTTAATGCGGGGCAATAATAAGTAGTACACTATTACACTTTCTTTGTGAACGGTTATAAATGTTAGGTATTTTTTAAATAAACAAAAGAGCATTATTGTGGTTGTTGTTAAGATTGAAAGTGTGCAAATATTCGAACAATATTTTTTTATGAAATAGTATTCAAAAAAATACATTATAAATTAAGAAATACATTCGTCGCTTTGTGAACATGCAACATTTTTGTCAACAGAAAACGAACACGTACATATTTCTTAATTCAATAATTACTCGTGCGATTTTAATGGCGTTTTATACTTTGTTTTGATAAATACGAAGCAATGAATTACCACAATACTGTATACACCTATTTTGACGAATAAGGATGATACTTAATTGTCTATAATTTTTACAGTTACAAGTTAGTCTTTTCGTTGAATCACATTATCCATTCAATATTTCGAGTTTGCATACAAATATAAATGTTGTAAAAAAGATAAACTTAATTAAGTTTCAAAGCATTGAAATTCTGTAAATTGTTTCATATTATAAATTTCTTCTTTATACTTATTTTTCAATAAATGTTCCTCTTTATTTAAATTACTTGTCTAAAAAAAAAAAAAAAAAGAAGAAGCAAAGTGAAGGCTGTTTAGGGTGAGTATGGTAAACAGTAAATACCTATGAACACACCCAAAAAATAGAAGTTTGTCTATTGAATGTCTAATTGAAATTTATTTGAAAATTGTCGTATTATAATGTTGTAACATACATCATAATATTGTGATTAGCTAGATGCAATACGTTTTAATATTTCTTTTAGGAACTGGTTACTGAGAAGAATATCGAACATTTTAAATTTAAAAATGACTTTAAAAATTGTATTAATGTTTATGATATTGTCAATTATTGGAGAATACAAGAGTAAGTGAATATTACGGGAAACGATTTTATTTGCACTATACAATTTTATATTTTATTCCATTACAGATTAAAATTTATCATATTTCACGACTTACAACGACTGTTTGTTCTCAATAATAACACAAAACGCTTTATGCCATCTATCCTGTTTTTACGGACAATAATGAGCGTCCGAATGTAAATAAATAAAACTACTGAACGAGACTGGTCCTTTATCATAAAACTTTATTAGTTTGATTCGAAGATAATTACAAATGGTCTGGGAAGTTTCTGAAAGCTTTAATTCCAATATAGGACAGACGCGCTGACGTTGTACGTCTAGGGCGCGAGTCGGTCGTACGGTCTAAAGGGTTTATTCAGAAAATTCCGTTAGATCGACTGTGGTTACGCACAAAATACTATTGCTCTGTTCAGTGACAACAGATAACTAATAATATAATATAATATAACATAGTAATATTGACGGGATTCATAAAGTTCATATATGTTCCTTACAATTTAAATAATATTTATACATTATTTTCTGTATGTAAGGGTAGATCCGGAGAATGCAATTTAACATAATATCGGTTTTACACTTAATGATTGTTTGATGCATCTTATACTTACTGTAGATAACGGATTGGCAAAATCATCATAGTGTTTTTTCTTTTACATATTTATTTATTATTTATGCACCACACATCGACCGGTTGAGTTTTAGTACACGGTATAGTAAGACGTGTATACTATTTTTCATTTAATAAACTAACAAAATGTTTTGTTTTTTGTTACAAAGATTCGGATGTGTAAATTAAAAATTTGAATGTAACCCACCGATATACAATTTGTTCCTTCGATGGCTAAGTACCGCCTAATCTGAAAAAAATAGACGTACTCGAATCCGAAAGGTTCTTCACTTGTTTTCAATTTTTCTTTATTATATTTTAATATTATAAATTCTCTAAGAAGGTAGGTATAAACTTGTTGTATAATATATTATGTCATACCGTAATGGGCGGAGTTAATAGCAGTGATTTTTTGTGAAAGTAGTGTGTACACAGAAAAATAAAGTTTTCCCATTAGTGCTTAGTGCTTATAGCGTATCAATCAATTTTAAAATGAGTGCAGTAGTGCACAAAAACACAAAAAAGTAAAACAACAAATTTAAAATATAGCAAACTCCTTAAAGTAAATAGTTTTTTATTCATAAATATAATAAAAATTACATCAGAAACCCGTCTTTACCACAATCATCAAAGATTTCTTCTACTGTTCTACATGTTTAATTGGGATTACAGACGAAAAATTTGGTAAAATATAGTTCTATTACAAGTGTTTGTAAAAACATTGAAAACACTGAAAACAATAGGGTTGAAAAAAAACAATTAGAAATTATTTACGTAAAAGTATGTCCTATTGATATAGTCGATTTGATGCGAAAATCAATTCCAGGCGTCGAAGACGAAAAGTTTATCGTCAAACATGGTCCTTGTAGGCCGAATACATTATTTCCCCAAAACTTATATAATAACAAAACTCTAAAACTTTATATTAGTAATTCACTTGAGCAACATCCACACATTCGCGACTCGCTGCCATTTTTTTTTTTTTACTGTATAATTTGTTACGTATATATACATATATATATATATATATACATTTATTTATTTATTATATAATAATATATATTTCCAGGGGCTCAGTGTGAAAGTGATATTTCAGGTGAATTAATTACTTTTTAACACAACGTCATACATTTGAAATAGTGTATTGCACAAAATAGACAAAGAAATTTACCAAAAACTAATAGCTAAATGAGTTATCAAAATACACAACTTATTTGAAGACGGTTTATTTATTAGAGATATTCGATGAATATATTGAAGAAAAAATGCATATGTACGTGCGTTGATGGATATTGATGACAGTGGCGCACCCAAGGGGGGAGGGGAAACGGGCTTATGCCCCCAAAATGGTTGACCTCTTAATATTTTTGTAATATTAATAAGGTTTATTTATATTAAATAAACCTTATTAATATCTAAAACTAATTTTATTTAGCCCCCCCTCCAAAAAAAAAAATCCTGGGTGGGACCATGATTGATGATGCCGGTTTTACAAATGACCAATGACTATATTTGTAGTTGTCGTATCCATAACTATGACATCGGTTTGATAAAATATTGTCTTGTTGTATGACTGATCTTTATCTTTTACTGAATTGATAAATATGTTGTTATTGATACGATAATTAATTATAGGCCTGATTTTGGTTTAATAAATTTATTAAAAAGCCTTGTGAATTAATTTTATTGATTGATTGATTGATTTATCATTTAAAATACGTAAAACAACACGTTTTTATAAAATATATTACTTATAATATATTATATTATTATTTTATTGACGTTATGTATCTGAACACTTTTCAGGTTATATTGCAATGTTCAACAATGACGCATTCGGTAATGTATAATTTTGATTGATATATTTTTACAGAGAATCGTTTGGTATTACTAATAATATATAATACTAAATACTAAATAATATAACTCATTAGTTATTATTTTAAACATTTTGAAAAAGTGACATTTCAATTATAAATAATAACATTTATATGATCGTAATGTAGAGCAAAAAGACATATAGGTAACACGTTATTGTATACATTTTATACCAATTCCATTATTTTTTCGTTGTGACTCAGTTTTTTTTAAAATTCATATTATCATACCATATTTCATACAATTATACTATAATTACATTTATTAATCTAATATGTTGATTATAATCTTTCACGTATTCCAAAAAATGAAAAAAAAACTGGGCATTACAATGAAATACAATACTTTTTTATATTTTTAGATTTTGAGCGAAGTGAGGGCGCTATTGGTTTTACAATGGTTTATTTTTTTCTGTGTAACAATTTTCTACTTGCTCGGATAATCTCGTCTTTCCGGTAGCAAATTGTATATAGTTGGTACTTACTTGGAACGTTTTTCGATTTTCTCAGTAATTTTCTTACACGTAATTCAAAACAACCCAAAAATTGGAAGAATAACTATTTTCTCGATAGCTTTTAAACGTAGGACAAAAAAAAAACCTACTAAAATAATGGTCCTAGAGTTTTGAAATTTACACCGAACATGTAAGATTCTATTATATGTATGGTAAGTTTTGGTTGTAAGGATTGAAAATGTAATACAACATAAATCCTACGTCATTTCAACTATATTAAAAAAAGCTTGTGAATTATAAGTCGCAATTTTTTTTTATTACCACTTTCAATTTTCCGACAAAAGGTATTACACGCCGAAGCTCCGCTCAGAAACGTTTTATCGAATGAAATGCGATTTATCGTTGCTTTCAAATTTATAGTTATAACAAAATTCTGAAACTTTATCTAAGTAACTCATTTAAGCTACATTCATAACACCAGCTACTCGCTATCCTTTTTTTTTTATTGTAATCTTACACGTATATTATACTGTAGTCCACGACAATAATTGAATAATAATTAATATTGCTTTAGCAAGAGGCTATAGAATAAAAATATTGCTAATAATAATAATAATAATAATAATGATAAAGTAAATTTAAATGAATATTAACGATGTGACTTTAGATGAATTTAATCTGGTATGTTATGTATCAATGTACGCATCTATTCGACAAGTAATATCTTTTCTAAAAAGATCACCAGGTAATTTATTGTAAATAGTTATAAAATAAATTCCAATTTTAAACGTGTAAACTGCAATACAAAAATAGATCAAGCTAATTACAAAATTTGATTCAATTGATATTATACTATATACAACAGTTAAATGGTATATTAATGAAATTAATAATGCTGATTTGTATACTAGCTCAAAGCGTATCAAACGGAGTAACCAATTTAATACAAAATATTGGCATTGCCAATAATAAGCTGCATCATATGAATGGCTGTACGTATCACTGAAAAATAATAAATTTTTAAAAATCTAGATGAAATTGATATATCTATTATATGTCAAGAATTATTAAAACATATACTTTAAAAGTTTTTTGGGCGTCTCGGAGTGTTTGTTTTGTTTTATTATTAAAATAGAAATAGGTACATTGAACAAATGCAAAAAAAAGTATGATCATTAATAATATGCGCAGATAATCGTAGTGCGTCGACAATTTTAAATCTCGTATATACGGAATTATAGAATTTATATCATCAACAGATGTGTTCTTTTTAATATTTTATACAAATAAATAATAAAAGATAAAACCGAATATACATGTGTATAATAATTCATCTCCAATAACATTTTATGCATAACAGTGGTGTCTGCGCATGATATTTAGCAATTACAATAAGATTTATCTCTAGTGTCAAATATAATGTACCTATAAAATATTGTGATTAATTTTTATTTTTCTAATTTTATCAAAAACATAATATAATTTAACTATTTAACGGTATTTTCTAGGGAACAAATATTTGAATGATTCAACGATGTCGACGATTTGGAATAATTACTCGAATGTTAAAAGTAATATAATAAATCAAAATAAATTTTACACAATTTATATTGAGAGTTTAGAACAATAATTAATATCATGTATATCTCCAGTAGTTCGCGAGAGTTCAGGATATATTTATTTCCGTCGACCGGGTTAAAAATGTCTTTAGAATCTATTTCAATAGGTTTTACATCAATTTTGAATTGACATTTTTTTAATAGAATATTGTTACCTATTCTAAATCATATTATTATAACATTTAAAAATAGCTATTGTTTTAAAATAAAATTTTTATATGGATATAACATTTTCGTTTAATGTACGGATAAACTCACAAAGTGCTAATTGACTTAAAATAACATTATAGTATAATTTGTAATTGGTGAAATAATTATTTATTACACGCAATTTACTTATAGTTAAATAGTGATCGCAATAATTCAACTTGTGGTAATTGTACGTCTATACATGGGTAATTAACGTTACGATCTAAAAAAATGTTTGATTAGATTGGGTTGGAAATTATGAAAATAACGAAGAATTGGTAAAGGACGATGCAAATTCCACGATCAATCTTTCAAAATTTAATTTCAATCGATATCAATTCCTCGAATTTACAACACCAAAAGGTACTTAGTAAATATTATTTTTTTATTAAATCAATATGCATAATATGTTCTGCACACAGTGTCTGATTTATAAAACTGGTGACCCGAAGCAATACAGGTTTTTGGGCCCTTAAGCTATGTAAAACTATACTTTCTGCTAAAATCTTAGGCATACGAATAAATAACGCCTATCAAATAACAATTATGAATTGTAAAAGTTGAAGTGTCCAGTAAACTAGGTTTATGCCATTTATTTATTTGTATGACAACTAAAATACCAATGTGTCATCCCTAAAATCATAAAAATATGGGGGCCCGGATCCTAGGATCCTTGGATCCGGTGTAAATATGGGATCTGTCTATACATTTTTTTAAAGATAATCCTAGTTTTTCAAAATGTAATAATTATTATAGGTAGAATCTAATAAATACTTTAAAATTCGATACTGTCTTGATAATTTTTAACAATTGTGATCGATTTATTATTTTAAATTATCAACTTATTAGTAATAAATAATAAATGTACAATTTCACAATTTATCGAGTTACCTACCATTTAACAATTACTTTTTGTCTCTGTCCGTTTAAACCACCTTTTTAGGTAGAGCTAATTTAATCGATCTATTTGTTTTTCAGGGAGGAAATTTTTTGAAGATTTATTTTCAAATAATAAATCGGTAATAAAAACATTGGTGAAATCGACATTTGCATTTTGTGTAGAAACACTTAATATTCGTAAGTCAACATATAAATGGTGTATATGTAATTAACACAAAGTGAAAAGAAATATAACTGTATTGTTTTACAACCAACGTAGAGATTTGAGAGAATTCTAATTAATAATTTAGAGGTTTACTTTCTTCATTTGTTGCACATTTATAGATGTATTATATTTATAATTACAGAAGTTTAGTGATTAAAGACAAGAACATTCAATTAAGACTGTTTTAGGCGGATATTTTAATTGGCCTCAGGTCCAAAAAAATACCTCATTAAGTACAATGTTGTCTATAGTCATGCCGTTTATTTCTATTAAAAATTAAAAATTAATAATTATAATTAACAATAGGCGAGGAAAAATTAAAAATTAAATAACTTTTTGTTCTTTTGCAGTCTTTTAGTAGTATTGATATTCTAGTTTAATTTTCAGTACCTAATTTATTTTATGTAAAAAAAAAAAAGATTAACATTTATAATTATTACATTTATTAAGTTGTATATAGAACTAATTATTCATGTACACTGCACAGTATACACCATGGGAGATTATAGGTTATAGATTATAATCTACTGAGGTATATCTATATAAAGAGTTGGTGCCTGTTAATCATTAACCCCTAATATTTGTGGTTCCTTTTAATCCTTGTTTGCTGACATGCATACCTGAATTTCATTAAAAAAAAAAGATTATTATTTTTATTTATTACCTATTATTACTGTATTCGTCAAGATTCTTGACTTACTGTCATCATTTATTTAAATTTTGATTTCTATTGACTTGTTTACTAGTTTACTAATTATTAGATAATTTATAAAATTTTTATTCGCTTTTTATAACACGGATATTTGTTATGCATTTCAGAAAATTTTACTAATTTCAATTTTATATTTCCCAATATTGAAGGTTTGTATACATATTTATTAATTAAATCATTTTATTTTTATTGAATAAAATATTAATTTTATATAGATATTGTGTTCATTATAATAAATTTTAATATTTATAAATATTTTCCATATTTTACGCGTTATGTTAATATTTTTATTCGATTAAATGTCACAAAAAGCATAGTTTCTTTTGAGATATTCAACAACAATAACAACAACATAATTTACTATTTTAAATGGATATTGTGTAATGCATACGTAGTAACCTTAAAATATTCGGGATTTTTCGTGACGGAAAGTTTACGTTTCCTTTTTCTGAAAACAGTGGTACACTTTATTTACAGTTTCGTTTATAACTAACCAATAGTTTTCAGGTGCTGTGCTTGGTTCGCTATTTCTTCGATGTTATTTAGATTGTTATGGCAGAATTTTGTTACTTATCTGATGGATCTGACTTTTGGTTCTGCTCCTTGGGACTACCCAGATATGTTTCGATATTTCTTTTCGTTAAAATAGCATGCTGCTTTATTACCAGTCCTCTGTCTGAAGCAAAAAATATTAATCTCATGCCATTAAGTTGCTTCCCTGGTGTATTCTTTCTTAGTTCAGAATTAGTTTAAACATAATCTCCTAACCTACATGGGCACTGAAATCCCTTACTGCTACTCGTACACCGTATTTTGGAATACTAATAATAATAATAATAATAATAATAATAATAATAATAATAATAATAATAATAATAATAATAATAATAATAATAATAATAATAATAATAATTGTTCGTTGTTTCCTTTAAGGCAGTGTACGATCGCAGAAAAAATAGTGTAGCATATTATGTAGTGTAAATGTTATAGTGTTGTATGAATAAGCTTAAATAAATACCTTATTTATTCCAATTTTGTTTAAAATTAATGTTTATTAATAAGTGTTCTTATTCTATGATAAATATATTAATATAAATATTATTCAATAATATATAGTAGATTAAATGTATATTGTATGGATTTCAGTAAGCTATGAAAATGTTCAAAACACGTTACACTACAATCAAGGTTTGTACATATTTTTAAATACAGTTTTATATTTATTATAGATAGAATATTGTTATTGTACTCATATATTATGTATATTGTAATAATTTATAGTGTTAACAAATTTCATTGATAATTTTATGCGCTATATTGAGGTTTATATCCAAATAGATGCCATTATTAGTATAATTATTATTTATTTATTATGAAATGATAAATAAGATTAAATCATTTATATTTCTCAAATAAGCATTACACACGCTTAATTTTATTATATTATTATATAACCCTAGAAATAAATTATTTTCCTTTTAATTTCAGAGGCAGTCTTAATTAATAGTTTTGTAGAAGCATTGCTAGACATATATGGAGGAATGATAAAGACACTAAACAATATTGATAGTAAGATAATTATTAGTTAACTGCATCGACTACATCCCATCGAAACAAGAATAAATGAGGTTTATGTCAGTTTACTGTTGGACTTGGATTCAATGGTTGTCAAAGATTTGTAACATTATTGCACGTTTGAAATAATATTGGTCGTAATAAATATCACTATTTCTGGTCATTGTATCAAAATAACAATATCTTTTTAATGAAAACATATTTTAAACGGAAAATTACAATTAAAAAATGTTTTTTACTTTAATACGCAAACCAATAAAATAATTATTTATAACAAAAGATACTCTATTAGCTGTTCATGTCTTTGTTATGTGGGGCTTGAGGTATTTAAAAAAAAAAAAAAATTATTTATTAAAACTCGAAGCAGCATACACGAAATATTTGAATTTAAGTATAGTTTAATAAATGGTATATTCTTACTAACTTAAGAGTTGTGAGTTATGAAAAATCCTTCCAATGGCACTCGTATGGTAGAATGGAAGGTCTATTATTACTAGGTAACACATTCTCTTCGGCTAACCTAACCTAACCTTAATGTAGTGAAGTCTATATTTCTATTATATTTAAATTTTTGTTGTCAAGTTTTCTTTGAAAACAATATGACCTAAATCATAAGTTTATTAGTATAATATTATAATTAAAAAGATTTAATTTTTGCAAAAATGTTAGTTATATATGTACTTATATTTCAGTATTTAAATTGATTTCTTATAAAATTGTATGGTTCTTACTGTGATTTTCGCCTTATATTTTCATGATGTTTTAACTATTAATTTAATTGAAAAACAGTTTCCTCTGTTAAGATTTTAGATTTGAAGAAAATTGGAAATATTAACGTTGATCTTATGCGAATGATGATACACATGTATTATAATGTATTGACATTAACTCAGGAGTTGTATTCTATATTTAAAATAAATAGTACGTGTTGAATAAATAGGGACTTTACTTTAAACACAATTTATATAAATGATCAAAAACTATTTAGATGTTACAGAAGAACTTGTAAATATTAGAAGTGTTGATGTGGGATTAGAAATATTCGAAAAATACATGAGGTTTGTGGACGATTTTCAACTACTATGGTCGAGGAAAATAAAAAAAAGTAATTTCAATACTAAAATTAAAACTATTTAAATTGATATATAATTTATATATATATATATATATATACCTATATAACTAGATAAACAATAATTACAAATTATTATTCACAGTTGATGTCCATACCCATTCTCTTATAAGTAATTAATATAATGCAATTTAAGTAATTACGTATACAAATTTAAAATTCTGTTGTTAAAATTGTAAATATTTACATTTTGATGTTATTTTCACATAATGTTGAACATACTGATATGAGTGAAATTTTATTTAAATTAGGATTCAAGTACAAAAAGAAAGGTAATGTTAAGTAATTTCGATGGATATTAACATACGTATACTTAATTATTACATTGTACTTTACACGATGTTTTATGAACATGATTTGTTCAGTAACATAATATTATGCGTAACTAACTGTATATATCTTGTATTATCAGTTACTTGTTACTACATTATTATTACTTATTTATTATAAAGAAATTATTATCGATTTTGAAATCGAAAACCATCATTATGCGTAAAATATTAATTTCAAAAGAAAGTTAGAAAAAGTAATCATTAATAAAATGTCTTAGAAAATAAAATAAATTGTAACATTATATAAACATAAACTTCATTATTCTCAAATAATATAAATTAATTGGATTCTATTTCTAATCGTTAAATTAATGAATTAAATTCGGAATGGAATACAAGAATTCCGGTGATGTTATATAATAAATACATTTTTTTTTTTTTGGTAAAAAAGTTTATGGATTTGATTTTTCATTATTTTAATAACAATAGTTGGAAAGTGTTAAAATATGATATATTTAATTATATATATATATATATATAATAATGAAATACAACAAATTTTGAAATTTCTATTTGAAAAATTTCGAAATGAGTAGGTACAGTGAAAATTAATCAATATAATTATTCTTTATTTTTTTGTAATGCTTAATTGAAGGCTGTTAAGAATATGTGCTAAATTAAAAATGAATAAATAAATGATAAATCAAGGGATTAATTTGTATATTCTTTTAAAATTTCACTTTCAATACATTGTTTATTTTTCGAATTTAATGTTTTAAATGCACACGAACAGCAAAAGTCGGTCAAAATACAAGGATACAACGAAGATCAAGCTTTTCAACATGTGGTATATTATAAAAATAAATAACAACATTTTATACATCTATTATAGAATATAATACGTATGCATAGCCTAATAAACAACTACAATTTTTCATAATTATACGTATAACCTATACATAACTAATATAAAAGTGTTATAATTGTTCCTAATTTCCTATACTTATTATATATATTTTTCAGACCGATTAATTAGGAATGACAGAGTAGAACCATCGATAATTGGATGTAAATATAATACAATGTGAATTTTAGTAATTAAAGTACATATAATTGAGGGGCATATCAATTTAAAAAGCGATTTTACCAAATTGTAAGTTTTTCAGGACGGTCGATTTTGTTGTTGTTGTAATTTGTCATTTAAAAACAATGCAAGATAGGCACGTGGAAACTGATAAATGTTAACGATAATAATTAATCGAAGCCGGTAAACCGTTTCGAAATTGAATTTTTGATGTTTCTAAGTATTTTAATATTCACATGATTGTAAAACGTATTGTTTTCCATTAATAATTTTTTTGACAACAGCACGTTTTGGAGAAATAAAATGACATCAATAAAATATTATTCAAATGCATTCCAAAACTTGCTTTTTTGCAACACAACAAAAGTAGACTTTTAAAAACGGATTCAACAAGATTATTAAAACTATGGTCGCATACACTATATCGGTTTAAGCTCCGTATGTGATGTTCGAACAATGCCAAAACCAGAACGACAAGTTTGATTTGATACGCTGCATGCCGAATGTCGATAATGTCGACTCGATATTGTTCATGCGTATCTTACGTTACAGGAAAAATTGACCAATTTTAAATACGATTTAGTTTTTAATCTACGGGCTTTGCCGTGTACATTTGACAAGAAAATAGTGCGCTTTGCCTTCTTTTTGAAATGTCAGTTGATTTCTTATCAACCAATTTCGAACTCCGCGATTTTGTAAATGATGGCAATAACACGCGTTTTGAACTGCTAACTTTCAGAAATGTCATATAATTTATACACCATATCCACTTCTATGATCTTAAGGGGAAAGGTAGTGTGTATTGGTTGAGGAGCAAAAATATTATACAGTTCAGGATTGCAGAGAATTACGTGCAGTGCTCTTACGGATAAAGTTATCCGTATATGATTTCTGTGACAGCCAATTTAGATTGACAAAAAATACATATAGATATATAAATATCTGTGATGGAACGATTAACGTTTACCGAGAATTTGGGCACAAATCAATTGACAAACAATTTTAAATTATTATTTTTTTACTGACCAATGATACTAGAGCGATCGTGCGGTATATACACCGGTAATTCCATAAAAATCATTTAAAAAAACTCTTATTCGTAGAATTCGTTTTCAGAGTTATTTACTTGACAAATTCGAACGATTATTTTTCAACTAGAAAATAGTAGAGAACACTGTACAGGGTATCTATTAGACCGATTTTTATTTTTTATTCAATCGAAAAATTAAGGCAAAAAGAAAGTAACAAATTTCATAAACTTTAATTGAAAATTCCTTATAACAAAACTAAAATGAATAAAAAATTTAAATCCGTTTTATGGAGACTACTCTCTTTCGCTGCAAACATTTTTGGTATGATTACGCACGGTTATTCGCGTTTTATAATTGTTCGCAAACATTGGAATGTGAAATGTATTATATTAGTATAAATATTACGTTAAAAGTTATAATTATATTACGAATGTCACTTATAAAATAAATATATCTAATCATTTTTTTTTCGACTAATAATTATAAAATATTTTTAAACGATTAGATTACGCGGTATACGAGGAATCATGGGAAGACGTGAATGCCCTTAATTATAGACATAACATGGATCCTAGAATAGTATTTTTAATGGAATTAAACGCATGGACGAAAGTTTTCACTCAAAAAGTAAAGGAACTGAAAGATTACCTAACTGAAAGTAAAGGTAATTTATTGTACAATTTTATTATTAAATTTTTTATTAATATTCCGTAAAAAAATATTTTACCAACAATTTCAGGCGTACGTACATAAATTAAAAATATGAAATGTCTTGTCCACCGCGGGTATACCATTAAAACGATTCGATTATAAATTGGTTTTCGAACGTGTTTGAGATTATTATTTTTTATTTTTATCATAATTGTAGGTAGTAAGTGTTTGTGCAGTCTTTTAACAGTATTTTATGTTATCAGATATCAAAATAGATATGACTTGATAGATAGATATTTCATATTTCATATTCATATGGAAAATAATATATTTGTGGTGTAAGTAAATATATTAAATACAACAATATTTTCTATTTCAGGCATCCGGGAAGGATCATCCAAAGAACTGAAAATTAGATCAGCTAAGGTGATAATTATATCAAATGTATTCACTTATTGTAAAAAAAAATATTAAAAAATTGTATTTAATTTACAGAATTATATATTAAAATTTGAGGCGTTGTTTTGGTAATCATCACGAGAAGGATTTTCAACTGCAGTCAAACACGGAAGAAAAAGAAACGTATTATATTATATTTATTTATCATTAAGTCTCACAACTGTCAATGTTATTGCATATTATAAAAAAATATATAAATATTACATAATTCGATAATGTTCATATTTTCATTTAATCAATAAATAATCGGCAGTGTGTCAAGCCACAAAAGAAGGAAAACAAGGCTGATGCACCGGTGGTGTGTGTTATATAAAACGAACCATTTCGAGTTATTTTCCACCCACTCTCCTCCAATATAACTAAAAATATATTTGAATTACACACTTGAAATTAAGGTCCCTCCCACCGATTACCCAGAAATATGAGCCCGCATAACAATAGGGTAAATATTCGCCAGGAATCGCAATGTCTAGGAAAATTTTTGTTAGGAATAATTTATCGCAGAAAAATAATAACAAGGAACAATATTTACGGGTGTGAGGTGCTTATTATATTAAATATTTTATATATTTTTTTCTTAAATGTTCCTCGTAATTTATATTACTTGTCGAAGTACACATTTTTAAAAAAAAAAGCGTAAGTGGAAATTATTTAGATCGAAAACATATGAATATCCGAACAATATTGTTTTATGACAAAAGTATTTGAAAAAATATGTCATTATTAAACGAATATATGAATGTGCTACGTTTTAGTCAACTGAGAACGAACACGTACATATTTCTTAGTTCAATAATTACTTATGACGTTTCATATTATGTATATATATATATATATATATATATATATATATATATATATACGAAACAGTACCACAATATTAGATGCACTCGAGGACTGTATCATGGGCATGATACTATGATTGTTATATATATAATATTAAAAGTTCGATTTTGAATATATTCAATATTTCAAGTTTGAATAAAAAAAATTATCTTATCGGAATTTAGTTCAAAGAACTTAATTAAGTTTTGAAGCATAGAAATACTGTAAGTAATTGTTAAAATTACTTCATTTTATACTATAGTTTATTTTACACATTTTATTTTTTAGTCTAATTTTTCATAAAATATGTTCCACGTAGTTTAAATTACTTGTCTAATATTATAATTGTTTCACAAAAAAAAAGAACAAAGTGAAGACTGTTTAGTACGAGTATGGTAAACAGTTAATATATGAACACATCCAAGATACAGTTTGTTCTAAACTTCTTGTATATTACGAAATTTACTTGAAAAATTGTCGTATCATAATGTTGTAACATACATCATACTTGTGATTAGCTTGGATGCAATGTGTTTTAATATTTCTTTTAGGAACTGGTTACTGAGAAGAATATCGAACATTTTAAATTTAAAAATGACTTTAAAAATTGTATTAATGTTTATGATATTGTCAATTATTGGAGAATACAAGAGTAAGTGAATATTACGTGAAATAATTTTTTCTGTACTATCAAGTTTTATATTTTACTCCATAATAGGTTAAAATTTATTATACTTCATGACTTATAACGACCGTTTTTTCTCTATAATAAAACAAAACGCTTTATGCCATCTAAATAATTGTTTTTAGGGACACTAACGAGCGTCCGAATACATATAAATAAAACTACTGAACGAGACTGGTCTTTTGTCATTAAACTTTACTTATGTGACTCGAAAATAATAATTACAAATGGTCTGGTGATATTTCTGAAATTTCTAATTTCTATGTAGAACAGACGCACTGACCGACTGTGGTTATATATATATATATATATATATATATATATATATATATATATATATATATTAATTTTAAAATTAATTATTTAATAATTAAATATTTAATTTAAATTATTAGGAATATTAATGCTCTGTTGGATTTTAATGTCAAACATAATATAATGGGTACTAAATATTATCCCGTAGTTTTTAACACAATTATAACAAATTTAAAACTGAGTTCAATGTACACTGTGAAGTATATCAAGTATCTATATAAAGAACATATTTTATAACAAAACCTAATACAATTTCTCGTTTTTCATGTTTTTATATACGTGCAATTTTATATTTTAAGGTGTTCAATGTGACAATGATATTGCGAGTGAGTTATTATTATTATATTGACAAAACATCATATATTTGAAATAGTGAATTACTAGAATTAATAAAAGAATTTTACAAAAAAAAAAAAAAAATAATAATAATAATAATAATAATAAAATAAATGAGTTTTAAAAAATAAAATTTATTTGAAAACGTGTTTGGTGTTGGTAACGTTAATGTGAGATTTTCGATGCAAATATTGGAGAATTAAAGGTATACATTTGTGGGTTCAAATTATTGAATATGTTACATGTATATAGCATTTTATATTCAATAATAAAATAAAATAAATAAATTATTTTAAATAGCTATTAAATTGTATTTTTCATAATTCTTCTTCGCCTGAGTACAATCCTAACTACATGAGGTCGGCCACACTAGACCTACACCTCCACATAATGCACGAAATCCCATCTCTTGTATATTCACATCAGCTATCTTCGTGTATTACCCTTAATTCCATTTATCCGCAATTTCTCTTCCAGTTTTCTTTTCCTTTTTTCACTTCTATATTTATTTTCGTAACACTTCTCACAGCCTTTATATCATTTTTCCGCATAACGTGTCCGAACTATTTCACAGCCTATTCCTCCTCATTTTCTCTATAATAGATACGAATCTCATACGACAGACCCTTGCGCATATTCATTTCTTATTTTATCTTTCCTAGTTAATCTACACATCAATCTTAGTATTTTTGTCTCTGTGGCTACACTCATTCTCTGTTTCGTTTTCTTTTCCACTGCCCAAAATTTCGAACCACATATTAACACTGCTGGTCTCACTTTATTGTTTTATAAAGTGTAACTTTCAATCTTATTGACATCTTCTTGTCACACAAAACATCTAACGCTTCTCCTCACTTCATCTATCTATATTTTATCATATTTTTCAAGACTTCCTAAGAACCACTATACATTTACATTATCAATTCTAGGTACTTGAATCTATATCAATCTCATAAATTTCATTCTCATTAATCTTCATTACATGCCTTACCCTCTTAATTCTCCGATAATTACCAAAAAAATCATAGACAATTGACACTGTTTTACTACTACTAATCCTTAGTCCTTTTCCATCAAGCGCTAACATCCAATCTTTAAGTTTCTTATTCACTTATCTTGGACTTACCCCCATTAACACTACATTATATGCAAACATCATTCACTATTTTCATTATTTGTACATTTTAATTGCTTTACAATCTTTCATTATTTTCTTGACGTTATGTATCTAAATATTATTCAGGACATATTTTAACATTTGATATTGACGCATTCGGTAAAGTACAAATTTGATTAGTATAAAGTATCGTTTGGTTATAATTCGTAAGTTATTATTTTAAACATATTGAAAAAGGTACATTTCAATTATTAAAAAAAGGTACTTAGCGGGCCACGGGTGTTATTTAATTAAATTACTTAGATAACGTTTTATGGATTTGTTATTACTATAAATTTGAAAGCAATGCAGATAAATCACATTGCATTGAATAAAAGTGTTCTGAGCGGAGCTTCGGTGTAATATTATTTATTATTAGTAAATAGTTTGTTCAAATTAAAAGTAATAATAAAACTCTTAAGCTTATCTAAGTAAATCACTTAAGCGATATCTACAACATCTGCGGCTCGCTAACTTTTTAAATTTTACTCGTACCTAGTAATTATAGTATCTGTAGACTATATTAATAAAAATATATTGAATCATAACTAATATTACCATAGTATAAGGTTACAGAATTTTATTTACAAAAAAAAAAAAGAAAAAGAAAAATGTACATTTTAATATTTTAATAAATATTAATGATGTGACTTTAGATGAATTTAATTTGGTATGTTACGTATCAATGTACGCTACTATTCGGCAAACGATATCTTATCTAAAAAGAACACCAGGTAATTTATTACTATATGTTTGTAAAATATGTACTGATATTGGAAACGTGTTAATGGAAAAGTAATTTGGTCAAATTGATGTTATTTTACAAACAACAGTTAAATGATATATTAATGAACTTAATAAACGTTGATTTTAATAATAGCTGAAAATATAGAAAATGGAGTAATCACTTTAATACAAAATATTGGATTCCTCAATAATAAACTTCACCGTATAAAAAGTTGTATGTATCGTTGAAAAATAATAAGTAAATACAAATTCTTTTTTAAAAATCTAGATGAATTTAAGATGCGTAAAAGCGAAACACTGTCTAAATTTAAAAGGGTCTTTTTTATTTTCTGTCGAGAGTTATTATAACACATCATAATACTATATCCTATTTAAAAGTAAATAGGTTAGTATCAGAGGTCTCATTCAAATAAAACTAGAAATACATCGTAGTACGTCGACTATTTTAAATCTCGTGTACATGGAATGACGAAATATGCTGTCCCAAGAAGAAACAAAAAAATAATGAACGTTAAATGTTTTTACCTTACAAATAAATTATAATTACACCAAACATCGACATAAACGTACTTATTGCCTAAAAACACGTGTTATTCATAAGATAATTGTGTCTGCGCATGTTATTCATATATCGGCAATTACAATGAGATGCTTGTCTAGTTTCAAATATAATGTTTAATTTTTATTTTTATTGAAAACATATCTTATTTAATCAACGTATTAAAGACGATATTTTCTAGGGAATAGATATTTGAAAGATTCGTCGACATTGTTGATTTGGATTGATTACTTCAATATTAAAAGTAAAAAATAGATAAATAAATCAACAAAATAAATCTTATACAATTTATATTGATTATAAAGTTTACAAAACTATGCAATTATTGTCACGTAAACCTTCAGTACTTCGCGATAGTTCCGGGTACAGTTTACGTCGCCCGGGTTAAAAACGTTTCTAGAATCTATTTAAACCACACGTTCGTAAATTTTCGAATTGAAATTTTTTTCATACAATATTGTTACGTATTATGAATTATATTCTTATAATATTAAATTTTATTTTCACATTGATATAAAATTTAAATTGAATATGCGGATAAATTAGAAAGCGTTAAATTACGTAAAATAACATTGAAGTATATTTTGTAATTGGTGAAATAATTATTTATTATATGCGATCTACTGATGGTTAACTAATACGATGACAGCAATAGTTCAATTTTATGCTTATTTATGTATGCCTATACATTGGCCATTAACGATACGATCTAAAAATTTTTTATTAGACTGGGTTACAAATTACGAATCTAACCCAGAATCAATAAAGGATGATGCAAATTCCGTGATCAATCTTTCCAAATTTAATTTTAATCGAAATCAATTGAACGAGTTTAAAACACCAAAAGGTATTTAGTACACATTTTTTATTAAATCAATATATGTATATTGTATATATTATACGATGTTGTGAATTATTTTTAGGGCAATTCCTAGTTTTTCAGAATGCTATAAATGTTTAACGATAGAAATTAATAAATATTTGAAATTCAATACTGTTCTAATTATTTCAACAATTATTATAATTATTGTTGTAAATTATTAATTTGTTAGAAATAATATATTTGCAGTTATAAAATGTATTGCGTCATCACCTAATAATAATATTATCCATATTAATCCAATTGAACCTTCGTTTTAAGTAGGTATAGCTACTTTAATCGATCTATTTTTTTTTTTAGCGAGGACGTTTTTTAATGATATATTTTCACAAACCAAATTGGTAATAAAAAATGCGGTAAAATCGACATTTGCATTTTGTTTACAAACGCTATATACTTGTAAGTTAACAAATACATGGGTATAATTATTACAGAGTAATGTTACGTATATGTTGCGAGTTTAGAGGGAATTCTAATCAATAATTTGAAAATGTATAATTCTTTTATTTGTTGTAAATTCTATATAATGATTGAAGATCCCATACATTTATAATTATATATATATTAATTTTTTTATATTAAGTATTAAGGAAGTAAAAACAAAGATGCAACTACCAAAACACAGTACATTAAAATTAGCATAGTACATATTTCGTAGTGTATATTTTATATTACTTATAGTTTAATGAGCAGAAATAAACAATTTATATATTTCTGTTTTGTTTAAAATTAGTCAGCGTTTTAATATTGTATTGATTAATATATCGACTATAAATAAAATTGGAGACATAAAGGATACCAAAAACGGCAAATAAAATCAACATGTTTAGCATAATCATTTCTTGATTTCTTGAAATGCGATCCAGTTGCATGATTTACTAGAGTATAAGCTCACTTTAGACTGTTATATTTTTATGTAAGTCACAAACCAAATTGGACTAAGTCTTAACCACGCTAGACGAAGATATATTCGACATTGTAGATCTAAATGGTAACGATAATACTTACCAAAATCTAAAAGACAGGTTTAGAATTAACACATACGGTACAACTGACGAAGTAAAATCCTGCGAGTTGATTTCTGGAATTTCATTAAACAACGGAAAAACCATCGTTGACGTTGTTACATTCCTAAACATTCCTAAACATTCCCGAATAACTTTAGCAGAAGCCTCAAAAACAGCAACAGTCGACAAATTAGCGGAATTGGCCGATCGAGTAGATTTAAAAGAATGATTAGTGTTTTACAAGAACAGTATAAACCATAAAATATGGAAAACAAAATAGCTGGCATTCAATAACACATTAAGGAATTATGACTACAACGAAGAGAAACATTTACAAAATATGCATTGCCTAATCATTGACGCTGAATATCGTGTCTCATGATATTTAGAAGTTGTAGACCAAAATAACCAATCAAAGATTTATAGTCGATTGTAGAGCTGAAATCTCAATGGTTAAGCCTAATAAAGCAAAGTCCAATACTTAAAATCTCAACCGTTTTATTGGTAAAAAAATCAAACATTATCTGTAGTCTACATCAAATCGCACCTACATATCAAGAGACTTAGAAGCGTGTCTAATACTGAAGAGTAGACGATTTGACATCAAAACTAACATAAAAATACTCATATGAAGGACTTTTCAATGGAATAAAATGAATAACAAAGACGTCAAAAAGAACATAAAATCAATGGTACTATATTAAAAAAAAAATCCCCCAAAACAATTGATCAACTTAAACCTGCATACACAGAGAACTTAATGTTTAGACACAACACAGCTGCAAGTAACTGCTAGCAAGTTCAACTCATGACTGTAAACCCAAGCACAATATTCAATCAGTGCGAAAATTACATTTTTCTAAATATTTGACCAGCGAATATGTCACATAAAATCATATAATTACCGAATGTAAATGCTCTGAATGTTTGGGACCTTTCGTAAAGGATAAGGAAATATAAAATATATTTATTCGCTATAAGGCTCTAGAGATTCTTTAAATACAACAGAGGCGGGGACTCTTGAAAATCCTAGAAACATTTTAATATTACGTATCACCTAACTGTCAAGGTTATTTATAATATAATTTATATTATAAAATAATATAATTTAATAACCTTGCTAACTACGACAGTACAGTACACATAGTGTAGCAAATATACATAATATATATTACATATATAGATATTGTATATATATATTGTAAATGGCATAGTGTTACCAGTATTAATGTGCGCAATTAAACAATTTATATATTCTGTTTCGTTTAACATTAATCACTATTTTTATTGTATTATTTAATACGCGAAACAATAAGACAAATTATATATAGGTATTATTATTATTATTACATATAGTGTCACAACCGACTCAAAATATCGAGGAACTTATAATCAATAAATTAGAGGACCACGGAGAAATATACTTGTTCCATTTGTTGTACAATTACGGATATAATATATTTCTGTTTACAGAAGGTTAGTGTTCAAGAAAATCATTTTCAATTAGCTAGTAAAAATTTAAGTTTAACGAATGACAAAACAACACAATATAACATTTAAAATGAAAAATTTATTTACAATATATTTAAAAAAACATAAATGTCGTATTTTCTAAATGTAGGTAGCTGTGTCCTAATTGTCCGGTCACTCTTTCCTTGTCAAACAGCTGTTTGATTTAGGCACGTTAACATACCGACACGCAGGCGTGAATTAAGATTATTCTACGTACATTATTGTTTATACTATTATAATTCATAATGGGTAAAGAAGAATATAAAAATTTAATTAAATCGCTTTTTGCTCTTTTACAATCTCTTAATAGTTTAATTTTTTTTTTTTAGTAGTATATTGGCGGGAAAAAATCATTATTATATTCGTTGCACGGTAGATAAAATAAATTATTCAAATACGGTATTGATGTCTGTTCATCATCAGTCCCCAATATTCACGCCCCTTCTAATCTTGGCTTGTTGACACGCAGGCACGGATTTCGCTAAAGCCGGCTATACACACGTTCCGGTAGACCAATGAGGCGTGACTGAGCAAGTATACATTATGAAGCTCGGTAGTCTCACCACATGTTCTGGTATACATTTCAGTATTCTTGGCTAACCATCGCTCACTTGTTTAGTGTCGAAAAACACGAAAATCGATGGAAAATCATCATATACGGTCCGACTTACCTGTATAAATCACTTCGGTTCAGACGCACTGAATGATTTGTCATATTTATTTCGATTCACTACACAGTTTTATCATTTAAATTTTAAACGTTCGATTTATGCCTGCACAGGCGTACTTACAAAATAGACTCAGGTTTACCGGAACATTTGTAGACGGCTTAAAAAAAATTGTTATTATTGTATTAGTCATCAGACTAACCATTTATATTTTAATTCCTTACTTTATTTATTTAAATTTTAAATAAGTATTAGATAAATTATTATAAATATTTAATTATTATATATTTAAATATTAATTCGATACTTATGATGAGGACATTTTTTTATGCATTTTAGAAAATTTTCATACATTTAACAACATTATAGGTTAGTATATATACATATATATATATATATATATACACATATAACATATTTTAAGTAAATCATTTTGTTTATATTGTGTAAAATATTTATGTCATTTTAATATAATTATTTTCAATATCCATAAGTATATCCGATACTTTTACGCGTTATATATTGATATTTAGTCATAATAAGTATAAATTATTTTGAGATATTCAATAACAACAAAAACAATAAAAAAAAATGTATTTTAAATAAATCTATAACATTTGGATTTCAGCTAGTTATAACAATGAGCAAAACAACTTTCTCTACACTGAACGTGTGTATATATTATTTTTTAATATAATTTTTATAATTACGAAGAATATAGAATATTATTATTGTATATTATGTCCGTATATTGGTCGCCTTATCTATAGTTATGGTGACCATACGCCCCGCTTTGGGCGGGACAGTCCCGCTTTATGTGTCCCGATGTCCCCAAATAACGCAAAAATGTCCCGATTTGAAAAAAGTGATCTGTGGCATTGCATTCCATCATTCTACATAAACTAGTAATGTCAACAGTTCCATTCCTATATAAAAAAAACAAACCTGATATTTTAAATCAGATTTGCTCATCCGAAAAATATAGAAAAACAGCCAACCAAATAGCTCAAGATTAGTTCTATTTTCATTTTCTGATCTTTAATAAATAAATATTAAATACAAAATGTTATTTTACTTATTTTGAAAAATTAATAAATTGACGCTTTTTTCCTGTTAAAATTTACAGGTGTCCCACCCTGAGAGAAAAAATTATAGTCGCATTAGTTTTAGTACAATTTTTAGATTTCAGGAATTCCATTGATATTTCTATGCGTTCTATTACAAATAGATGTCATTTTTATTATTATTTTTTATGTTGCTGTTTAACAAGAAAAGAAATTACTTATATTTCTTAAATATGCAATGTACACGCTTTATTTTATTATATAGTTAGATAACCCTAGAAATAAATTATTTTCCTTTTAATTACAGAGACAATTTTAATCAATATTATCGAAGAAGCTTTGCAAGACATGTATAGAGGAATCATGAATACACTAAACAATATCGATAGTAAGATAATTATTAGTTAATTGTATCGATTACACCCCATCGTAACAAGAATAAACGAAATTTATGTCAGTTTACTGTTGGACTTGGATCCAATGGATGTCATAAATTTGCATAATTATTTTATGTTTGAAATAATATTGATCTTAATATTTATTACTATTTCTGATCATTGTATCAAAATAACAAAATCTGTTATGATATTATATTGTCATATTAATAAATACGTACAATTCCCTATGTTAAATGAAAACAAATTTTAAACAAACGCTATGTTTTGTATTTTAATATGCAAACCAGTAAAATTATTTACAAAAAAAATACTCTATGAACTGTTCGTGTAAAGCTTGAGGTATTTGTTGAGTAATAATAATAATAATAATAATAATAATAATAATAATAATAATAATAATAATAATAATAATAATAATAATAATAATAATAATAATAATAATAATAATAATAAATAAAAAAATTAATTTATTGAAACTGAAGCAGCGTAATTGAAATATTTGAATTAACTTATGGTATAATATATTTTATATTCTTACCGACTTATGACTGAACTTTTCTATTGTGTTCGCATTGTAGAAAGGAAGGTCTATTCTGCATAACACATTTTCGTACGATTAACCTAACCTAATTTAACCTTAATGTAGTGAACATTTCTTTTCCATTTCATTATTTTCTATTCAATTTTCAATTTGTCTTTGAAAACAATATGACCTAAATTATAATATCATTAATGTATTATACATTATAATATATAATTTTCCCAAAAATGTAGGTTATTATACTAATATTTCAGTATTGAAATTGATTTCTTATCAAATTGTTTACGGTGATTTTTGCCTCTTCACCGTTATGTTGTTATAATTATTAATTTAATTGAAAGACAGTTTCCTCTGTAAAGATTTCAGATTTGAAGCAAATTGGAGATATTAACGTTGAACTTTTGAGAATGTTGATACCCTTGTATTATAATGTAGTGACATTAACTCAGCAATTGTATTCTATATACAATATAAATAGTACGTTTCGAATTAATTAAGGGCTTCATTTTGCGCTCAATTTATTTAAATGATATAAATCAATTTAGATATTTTAGTACAACTAGAAGAAATCAGAAAACTTCATTTGGGATCAGTAATACAATATGACTATAAAGCGTTTTCGGAAGACTTTATATTGACGTGGTTGTGTAAAATGGAAATAAGTAATTATAATGTTAAAACGAAAACTATTTAAATTTACGTATAGAAATGGTGTGGTTAAAGACATATTTTTGATTTCCTGAAACAAGCTATCCAATTATTGTTAGTTTATCAACATTTTTGACGAATTATTGGTATTTCATATTTAATTGAATTGGGTGTGTTATAAATTAAGAGGATTACAAGACTTTTGCGAAATTCTTTTATTAATATTAATTTCATTTTTAACGAATAATAATTTATTATCAAAAATTGAACGTAGATACCAAATTGCAAAGCTTGCAGATAAAAATTATTTTTGGACCTATTTAGTCTATAGTTATTCTATTATACTGGTAAGTATATATTTGATATTTTAATGTTCATTACTGGTAAAAAGTATATCATTAATTTGTCATATTAATAGGGATATTGAAGTCGAAATATCTTATACAGTGTAAAATTTAAAAATAAAATGTAAAAACTAAAGAAATAACAACTACAAATTATTGTTTACAGTGGATATCCTTGTAAAATATCCTATAGGTAGGTAATTAATACTATGTATTTGAAGTAAATATCTATACAAATTTAAATTCCGTGGTTAAAAATGTCCATATTTTATTATTGATGTTATTTTCACATAATTTTGAACTCCAAGTTCTCTTACTAATTATAAATGAATGTTTTATTTAAATTAGAATTCAAATTAAAAATAAAGGTAATATAAAATATTTTTAATAGATATAATATATTAAAATCATAATATAATGCATAACGTGTAAATTTAATCTTTCGTGGTATAATATAATATATTATTGTATATTTGAAGTGTTTTAAATGAAAATGCCGTTATTTTCACATAGTATACACTAATTAGATTCTATTACTCACTGATAAATATAATGAATTAAATTCGAAAGGAAAAAAGAACTCCGGTAAAGTTTTTTTAATATACGTATCTTTGATAAAGAATAATACACTTTGCTGGTACACACACACACACACACACACACACACACACACACACACATATATATGCATATGATTTTTCAATAAGAATAATTTAAACATGTTTGATAAAATTTTATAATTCTCTTTAATGTTCCTATTTGAAAAATGTCTAGAATAGTGTACGTTAATCAGTATAACTAAATCAAAAAAAAAAAAATTAGAATGATTATCGTAAAAATGTGATCAATTAACAATGGATTTGGGTACAGTCATAATTCATGTTAATATTTTTAATTTTTCATACATTATTGAGTTGACTTTTTTGCCAGCTCTATCATATCACGTTGTATATTAAATTGTTAATGCTTATTGTAAATAATTTTCTCAACATCTAACGTCTAAAAACACGCTTCATTATATATTATATTTCAATGCAAAAAGACCGTTTATTAGGCGTTAATTTGTGTTATTTTAAAATATCGCTTCAATTAATTGTTTAATGTTCGAATGTCATAATTCAATCCACACAAACAGCAAAACAATGTGTAAGAATCAATGATGAAGGATCAAGCTCTTCGGCACAAGGTATATATTATAGAAAACAATAATTACAACATTTTTTTTTCACACCGAAAATATAGATCCATCTTGGAAGAAAATAATATGCGTAGTTTATAATAAACAACTACTTCTTTTCATAGTCGTAATTTCTTTATTGTATACATTTTTCAGGCCGAATAGTTAAGAATAACAGAGTAGTACCATCGATAATTGGATGTAAATATAATAGAATAAAAATTTTAGTAATTATAGTAATTGAGGGGGTATATCAATCTAAAAAGTGATTTTGCCAAATTGCAAGTTTTTCAGGACGGTTGATTTTCTTGTTGTTGTAATTTGAAAACAACGTTATGTAAGCGGAAACGGATATAAATGTTAATGATAATTAATTAATTAAAGCCGCTGAACCTTTTTAAAGTTACATTTTTTTTTAATTAAAATTTTTTTTTGAAAAGTATATTTAATATTCATATTATTACAAAACGTACTGTTTCCATAAATTGTCTGACACTAACACGTTTCGGAGAAATAAAATGATAATAGTTTAAGACACAAATGCAATCCAAAAAACATGCTTTTTACAACAAAAGTTTTTTAAAAATAAATTCAAAAGTTTATTAACTTCAGGTAGTGGCTGCATACACTATATCGGTTTATGCTCCGTATATGGTTTTCCAACAACGCTGTTCCGCCTGCCTATATAGACCGATAGTTAAAACCATATTGTGTCCGACGTTTTGACGTAAAATCAGAATACGCACTTACATTTACTTGCTACATGTTAATACTGTAGGTCATGGAAATTGTACATACGTTATAGAAAAAAATTACCAATTTTAAATTTGACAAGAAAACAGTAATTTTGCAGTATTTTTACAATGTCAATTGATATTACTCATAATTTACATTTAGAATCAATGTCTTACTCGATTTCGTAAATGATGGTTATTTCATCTCGTTTTGGATTGCTATCCAAAATAATTATGAATAATGTTTATTATGAAGTATTTATAGTATTTCGGTTTCTATGATCTGAAGTGTATTATTGACAAAATGTCTATTTCGTTAACAGATATTAAAAAGCGGCAAATATTCATTGGCAATTATTAAATAACTGATATTGATTTTTTTTTTTTCATAATAATTATAAAATATTTTTAAACGATTAGATTACGCGGTATACGAGGGATCGTGGCAAAATATAAATGCTCATGATTATAGACGTCATACGGATAGTAGAATAGTATTTCTACTGGAACTAAATGCATGGTCGACAGTTTTAAGCGACAAAGCAAAAGATATTAGTGACGTCCTAAATGCAAATAACGGTAATTTTTAGTACATTTTTTTGTAACAAAATATTTTATAAAAACCAATATACTAATTAGAAACATCAAATATCTCGTGCAGAGGTATACCATTAAAAATGTTCGACTGCAAATTACTTTTTGAATATAATAAATATAATATATTATTTTATTGTCATCGCAATAAGTGTTTGTAGATTGACAATAATATATGTAATAAGATAGGTATTAAATTATCTTTAGAATTATGCTCTTTATGCTGTCGGAATTGTAAATATTTTTAAAGTCAATTCTTATTCACTAAAGAAATATATTTTTGTTTTAACACACACACACACACACACACACACACACACACACATACAATAATATTTTTTATTTCACACATTTCAGACATACATGTGCATCCGTTCGTAGATCCAGATTTTGAAGAAGATACGGTGATAATTATAAAAATGTTATTGATTACCTAACGAAACAAATTAATATGAATTGCATTTAACCTATATAGGTTTTCATGCGGCAATTTGAGGTGTTTTTCTTTGAACCATTAGATGAAGTCTTTTTTTCCAATTAGCTGAGAGTGCTACCAGTGAGAGAGAAAATGAGAAAAAAAAACTAATCTTACCTACATTTATATTACATTGTAATATTTATTATTGCATTTATTTATAATTAAGTCTTATAATTATGTATACTATATGTTATTGTCTAATAAAATATACTAATATTACGTGATCCACTGGTCAATTTATATTTACAAATTTAAAATAATCATATACGATCGTATAACCGATATAAATTGAAAGAAAAACTGTACTGATATTTTGCAGAACACTGCAATTGATAGAGAAATTAGCTTTTTTCAAAACAAAAAAAAAAAGGATATCGCTCTTTCATTACGATTTACCGTCTAACCGCACCTATTAAAATATTTCGTATAAGATAAATATTAAACGATTATAGATGGATTTTTTTTTTTTTTAATAATTGTATTAATATAAATCATTATATACGAAAACGTTTTAAAGATTTTGTGATTTTTAAGAGAACGTTGTTTTAGCGTCGCTGACGAAAATAACGCAAACAACATAATAATATATTATTAGGTAATGCGCGACTCGCAGGCCGCAGCGGTGTTTTCACGATTTGAACTGTGCGCACAACATTTGGTAAGCTGTGTGTAAGACGAGCCTTTTAAAGTATATTCGGGTATTATATAATAGCGTTTATTATATAATATGACCTTAACGGGACGAAAATGCGACCATAAAATATTATATTAAACGGGAAAACAAATTGTAAAAAGCAAGAGTGGAAAATCATTTTGTTTTTGCTGTGGCTATTCCTCGTCCGTGTATATATGAGACAAACGAAATTTAATAAACGGGAATAAACAAAAAGAAAAAAGAAAACTAGAAACGAAACGAGAAAAGTCATAATTCGTGTTCGTCGTGTTATATAATATAATATATATATATATAATATACATAATACATTTTACGTTCGTATTAATAACAATATTATAATGATTTAGAAAATCGTTAACTTAAAATATTCAAAAATACGGGGGAAAAAAATCATATTTAGGACTCGTGAAACGGATTTGTGTGTTAGTTTACACACAATTTCGAAGCCGAAATTAATATTATTTTAAATAAATACGTATAAAAATTATGATATAATATATATTTATCAGAATTATTTATATATTGTTAATGTTGCAGTTTGCTATATATTTTCTTGAAAGTCAAAGAGCTTCAGAGTCTTATATACGAGTATACCCGAAAATTTACACGAAATCGCAGAGGGACCACGACAATAAGAAAAAAAATTTTAACTTTCAAAATGATATATATGTATATATATATATATTTATTTATAGAATTTAATTTAATCTTTTTTCTCTGTATGCATAGATTTAAGTATAAAATATTCAATACCGACTGTAAAAGTTTTATACATTATAAACCATTGTAAATTTTTGGTAAGCCAATAATATGTAATTCGTGTTGTTGTGGCTCCAATAATAATAATAATAATAATAATAATAATAATAATAATAATAATAATAATAATAATAATAATAATAATAATAATAATAATAATAATAATAATAATAATAATAATAATAATAATAATATAATAACATAAATATTATAATATATCTATAATCTATATATATAAAAATGGAGCCAAAAATGTATAACAATTCATTAATTGAGAACGGCTGGGCCGATTTGGCTCAAATTTTTTTAATTGTTCGTAATTGCCAGAAGAAGGTTTTTACGAAAAAAATGTTTGGTAAATTTGTTTGATAATTGTTTTTTTTGGCAAAACAACGTTTGCCGGGTCAGCTAGTATATTATAATTATATATATATATATATATATATATATATATAATTATTGTATTATTATTATTATTATTTGATTATATTGACTTTTAATAATTTAAGGGTCGCAGTCAATTTAACTCGACTAAAATTATTCGAGTAAATTATTTTTTTCATTAATTTATGTCATCTATAACACGTATTATAAATAACATAATGTTGACGGTTAGAATGAAGATTCAATATTCGGGTAAGTACTACGTCCTAATAAATCTAGTGATTATATGGATTTCATAAAAATCGGGTTAAATGTTAAAATATTGATTTCACGTTTTTAAGAAAATTACAATATATAAAAAAATTGTCGGGGATTTTTGAATGTATTACAACTATCGTAAAACGTATTTATATCTTATACTTAGCAATTTCTCCAGACAAATATAGTGAATAGAAATATGCAAATTCGATAAGTCTCAAGCGTCTTGTTTCTCTGCAAAATATAACCGTATTCTCGATCGAAGTGCCTTTTACGATTTCTTCGAAATTATTAAATATTTAACAGTACTATGTAACCGTATATTATTTGCTCGCGTTTTCGAATCCCCCGAATAAGATACTAAAAACTTCTCAATCGAGACCGTGAAAATGTTATTTTATTTCTGACGTGATCGGAGCAAAACGAAAAAGAAAATGTTACATTTACATTTTCACGTCGGACCGTCACCGTTACCATTATTCATATATTATACGTACATAAATGTATGTATCATCATCTTAACTCTCGGTTTGATTTATGCGGTTTCTACTGAATATTTTTTGCGCGAAATCTAATTCGAATTTGTTTTTGTTTTGTTTATTATTTCTTCTTTTCCGACAACAGAATCCTTTGTTGCACTCGTATCTACCTTAGTTTTGAATCAAAAAGAGGGTGTTATTCGCGTATAGATTCTGATATACATGTTATGATTTTGTAATAAATTCTAGTAAAATTGACTCTAGTATACATTACTATACAGTCGAACTTCAATCCATCGATTTTACAAGATATATAGGAATATGGTTATTCGGGTGTATATATAACATACAATTTTTCTATAATATTTTGGTGAAACAGAGAATTTCACGGTGAGAGTAGGCATATTGAATCGGCGTACATATTTTTGACTATAGTAACTGGATGATCTGCTTACAGAGGTTATACAGCGTGAAGCACCTTGCAGGTGTATACCGCTTGTAAATGATGTGCTCTTGATACATATGCGAGTTTAGAAACTGTTGGAAATTAGAATGTAAATTGGAACAACGGAGGGAAGTTTTGGAAGAAAACGTATTGAAAATAAGTACATGGATCTAAAACGGAATATATTTGTGATTTTCATTTAGAAATGAGAGTGAAAGAGAGGGGGGAAATAGTGCGTTAGAGATGTTTTTTGAAATTTTCTTTTATAAAATAATTGACCGTGACTGCCTAATCATCAAAATATTAGGAGTTGAATTCGAACGAATGTCTTTCTAATAATGTTATTATCACACTAATATAATAGAGTAAGTATACCGTCTGTAGTACTTTTCATTTTTTACTGATTTAATTATTATGTTTTTAATACACGTTTCAATAATATTCATGTATAATTCTTTTAAATACCATTTTAAATGTCTAATATAATTTATTTTGATAATAATTTTTTTCAATGAAAATATTGTTGTTTTTACATAATTTCCGGGTAATTCAATTTGAGGCAATAACTTATTTGGTATCTCAAACATGCGTACCGGTCATGTGTACTCGTAATAGTCGTTAATCACGTTTCGGAATTTAACATCATTTGAGTTTGCATTATCGTTTATAATTTATAGTGCCACTGTGCCTTGTTTAAAAACAACAATGAAACGTTTATGAATGGATTAAAAATGGGGTTTTTTTTTATCTTTTCGTAGAGAAGACAATTTTGTTAAATGTACATTTCTTAAATATTAGTCTAAATATTATTATAATATATATTCCAGCGTTTGGAAAGAATAATAAGCCCAAATGAACGCGTTATCCTTATTTTAAGGAATATTTCCGGAAAGAAATTTATTTTTATTTTATTAAAAAAAAAAAAAAAATTGATTTTCTCTCTCTCTTTAATTTCACAATTTTTATCTTCGTTCGATTCGAGAATGATGGTGTTTATTTTACTCTGCACTCTTCACAAGCAATTTCCTTAGAATATTTCGTTATAATTTTATACGACACTCTATATTCATATAGGTACATATTTTCTGTTTTGAATTAATAACCGAGTAATACCTATATATACATATACATAAATTTAAACGAAAAATGTTCCTCCAGTGGAACAATATAGAAAATGAATTATTTCTGTAGCTCAAGATGGACGAGGAACACCGCGTAACACATTAACGAATTAATTTTTAAATAGGAATTTTCAAACGACGAATTTAAGTAATATAATATTCTGCTATCATGTCAACTGAAACAACGTGAATAATAAATATATAAATATTAGTTAAAAAAAAAAAAAAAAATTATTATTTCATAGGTACGCGGACCGAAGAAACTATATAATAAAAATAATGATATATTAAACGTAATGCCATAATAAACGCGTGAGAACAACTTTATTATTCAAAAACAACTTTTTCATACGTGCGCGTATTACTTGAACACAACGCTGAATACAATAATAATAATAATAATAATAATAATAATAATAATAATAATAATAATAATAATAATAATAATAATAATAATAATAATAATAATAATAATAATAATAATAATAATAATAATAATAATAATAATAATAATAATAATAATAATAATAATAATAATAATAATAATAATAATAATAATAATAATAATTTTTTTCAGATAACGTGTAAACGTGTATAATCAGGTAACGGGTGGAGGTGGTGTTTCGTGAACGGTGGCGTGCAGAAACCGAGGATCCGGTGAGGTCGAAACAATTTGTCAAGAGGAATAGCCCTCTTCGTGCGCGTTTGTGTATTATATGTGTTCGCTTAATAAATGAACAAAAGTGCGTTTGAAATTTCAGCTAATTAATCACCGTGTAGCAGTTTGTCTTAGATGTTTCGTCATTTTTCTTCTACTAGATTTACAAGAAAAACTCTCTAAAAGTACCGAACACACACAAACGTAAACATATATAATGTATACAATTTATACGTATTAGTTTTAATATTGTTTAATATTGTAATTCAACCCCCTTCCAAAATTATTCACCGTTGTTCTACCGGTTTTAGAGGTTATTTTAAGATTATTAATTTTTTTTTATTTTAACAAATTCCTTCAGTTTCTATAAACTCATTCGTATAATACAGTAATACACGCGCGGATCCGTCGTCGTTTCGATTAAATGTCTCACTTAGAATGCACAATGAATACACTTAAATGAGTACCTATCATAGAATTTCAAACGCATATCAATTTTAATCACATTCACATACATAATATATTAACGTGCCAATATGATGAATACATATAATATATAAATATGGTATTTATAGTGGGTGTAATGCGTAGATATATGTGTATATGATATGCACTTGTGTATTATGATACATGATATATGAGACATTCCAATACATAAATGTGTTCGATTTCAAAATATAATTATAATAAAATTTAAATTACACACATATATATATTATGTTTATCAGCAGAAAAAGAAAAAAGTTTAGAAATGCGTTCTTTTCCGCGGTGTTTTGATTTGTCGCGAGGCCGAAAAACTCCGTTCACAGCCGTTTTAAATCGGTATTCACGGATTTAGATTAGGGACAGGGGCTAACTCTAACTTCGGACCGGCTTGTATGACCAATGATCGAAGTGGATCAAAATAAGTGAGGGGATGGAAGCAGTGTCATCATTTCAAGTTTTGAAAGCGAGAAGGTAAAGCTGTAAGCGGTCCGTGTTGTTGAAAAATATTCAAAAATAAAATTAAGTCTTTTTTTTTAACAAAAGTCTCTAACACCGGCCCTATTAACCTTGATGGTGAATTGTATTTTTTGTGTTTGTGATTAAGTGACGTTTAGATGTAGATATCGAGTGTTAAAATTTTAGAAAATTTTATCCAAGAACTATTTTATGAGAAAGAATTCATTTCTTCGAGAGAAAAAAAAATGATCCAAAGAAATTTTTCTAAAAAAGACTAACATAAAAACTACAAATTATCTAAAAAAAAAAAAAAAAAAAAAAAAAAAATAGATTTCTAAAAATCCGAGAGGGACGAATAATTTTGAATAAAATTAAGTCGGGGGATGGAACATGGTAACTAAAAGAATTGGAGGATGTCATCCCCTGTCACCTGGACCACAGCTTATAACTAAAGCGGCGTATAACTGCGCGTATAAGAAATAACAGATCTACTCTATATATACGCGTGTTTTTATATAGACGGAGTGTAGGCGAGAACGGCGCGCTATTATATGGTCGCCACGCGTGTTTGTGTGTGCACCGGGGAAAATATTGATTTTGTGTCCGGTCCACTGCACCGCTATCATCAACACTGTGTTTTTAACTACGCGTAGTATACTGTAGTGCGGAAAACAAACTGAAGGCCTTGTTTTTTTTTTTATTATTATTATTTTTTATAGGTACCCGCTGTTTCAGCATTCTTTCGGAATTCTCGAAAAAACCGCACGTCCCAGACCGACGGACAGCCGATATTACGTGTTCAAGTGTTTATGCGCATATTTTATATTTTTTTCCTGTTATCCCGCGGTGCTTCAAGGGGGGACAACGTATTTCTGTATAAAACGATTATCGAAAGAACGAAAACAGACGTGGCCGAAGGATTTTACTATACAGGGTGACCGGTGTTAAAGTGTACAACCTTCCACGTTCCAAGTATAAGATATAGATTTCAAATTTTTTGTTTGTTTCTCTCTCGAAATAACGTGATCGTTCTCTTTTAACTGGCAATATCTCCTGAACTATGAGTATCCTAAAGCAAATTTGGAAATTCCATTGAAAAGCTCATAAAATTCTATCTAAGAAAACATACACCAAGCGAGGTTCTAATATCACTTTCGCAAACACAAGCATAATACTAAAATTTGGAAATTCAAAAATGCCTAAATTAAAAAATTGACTATTGTACATAACGATTTTTTTTTCAGTCATTCATAGGTGCGTACAGAGGGTTGGGCAGTGAACAAGTGCCCATTAGCTGCGAGTTACATATTTTGTAACCCACCGTAACGTTTTCCAAATATCGTTAAAAACGTAACTCGTTACAAATAAATTTTAAATAAAAAAGTGCGTTTTAAATGTAATACATTTAAATAATAATAATTGAAGGATAAAAATAATAATCAGTAAAAGTGCTCTGAAAAGTATTATAAAAATACTAGAGGATAGTCCTCCTCTCACAATATTCGAGCACTGACATTTACGCTATAATTGCACTGCTAATCATAGGTATTAATTAATATCATATTTTATTAACCGGCGCATGTGTGGGAATGTATTAATGAATTTCCATATTAACTATATAGAAACACAATTCAACAATAACTACATATTATAATATAACCAGTTACAACTATTGTAATCGAGCAAATTGTCCGTCACTGTAATATGATGTACGGCTGTATATATATATATATATATATAAATATATGTTGTAGCCGCGTCGCTTCGTTTGGGAAGCCGGAATTTGGTAAATTCAGTCCAATTTAAACATTTTTATGTAAACCGAGTCCATTTAAAAATGTGAAAATTTTCAGAAAAGTAAGTCCCAGATATTTGTAACCATTAAAAAATAAATATTGTTTTTTTTTTTTTTTTTTACGTTCGCTTTTCATTACGTCCGTTGTAAATTTGGTGAAAACTATACGCGCAATAACTGACGATTGTTTAACATTTCTGACAATTAGATACTATTGGATATAATGTCCGATATATCGACTAATTTCGACTAAATATCTAATGCAATATGTTTACTAGGTCTACGAAAATTTGTTACGATTGTGTGACTCTATTGGTGCGATAAAAACGCGTATTTTATCATATTCTTATACATAACATTATACATTCATAAACGTATAATTGAACGCGCGAGATTCAATTTACCGCTTTTGGAAAACGATAAATTTTTATTTGGCATTCATTTTACCTGCGACACACCGCGCAACTGTGGCGTTGACTTTAAAAAAAATTTACAATTTTATCGTAATATTGAAAACGTACATTTCAACATTACTACATAATATACGTCGCGTATTTAGACTGGTCTCAGTTTTTATTATTTTTATTATTATTATTATTTTTTTTTTCTGTTAAAATTGTGAAATAATTTGCATTACATTCGCATAAAATGTGCCCGATGTTTTCGGGGCGGGGAAAAAAAATTACAATTATATAGTCTAACTTTGCCCTTGCCTACCTACATAATAAATTTGTAATTTTAATGTGTGATTTTCCATCCCCTTTTACACATTAAACAATATACGAGGGCTGTTCAAAAAGTAACGAGAACAACGCACTACAAGAGACAAATAAAATATTTGTTTCCTCCCCCCCCCCAAAGCGTCCCATTTGGAATTTTTAGTACACTTTTTCCTGCCACGTTTTGAACGCGAACGACTGCAGCTGACCGTTTTCGCTTGTTTCGTTTGCATCTCGACACGCCAAGGTTTTTCGCGATCTCGCGATTCGAATCTTCGTTCCTGCAGGTCTTTTTTCATTTCGGGAAACTTTGTAATATATTTTTCCTTATCGAATTGAAATAATTATATAGTGTATCCAAAAGAATTAATAACTAGTCGAACGCGAGGGGTTTTGTGCGTTTTCGTCTCCTCTCCTCTCCCAACTCCTCCAACAACCGTAAAACGTAGTGAATAATACGCGCCACTGCGCAGTGGACCGAGGATCAATATAATTTTAAGAAAAATAGTTTTAAATAAAATATTATAAAAGAAAAGTATATATATATATATGTGTAAAAAAATAGAAAGTTTTCAACGAAAACATATTCCGCAATATTGTAAATTAGTTTCTGTTCGCTATTGTTTGTTTATATACGTATATAGATAATAATATCATATGATTAATGTTTATTAGAAATATGTACAAATTACAGTTTTTCGTCGAATCCATTTTGACTGCGTGTGTGCGTGTGTGTGTGTGTGTGTGTCAAAGGAAAGGGATATTAAAAACGAAAAGCAAACGAAACGTTGATCATCACGACTAGTGACCACGTACATTATACCATTGATTAAATATACTTAATATTTACTTGTATATTTAATCAATGATTATACACATCACACATACAAATCAAACGAATTCGTTACGTAAACGAGAACGGTTGTTCGGCAAGAAGTTTTCGAGAACGAAACCCGAAAACAAAAATTAAATCCACCGCGAAATTCGCCGACGTTCTTTTTACCGTTTGCCGTTAGCAACCGCGTGTGTTTTGTAAACGATTTACATACACGCTTTTCACCGCGACATTCTCGTTTCCGCGTTTTCCCGGCCGTTTTAATCCGCGCACATGGAATCGATTTCGAAATTCAGAACGTGGGCGTTATTAATAGTAAGTAAATTTTCGCCCGGTTGGCTCGGGTTGGCGCGCAAACTTAAACGTGGAGATCCGGACACGAGCCGAAATTTTTGGGACTTTCGTCGGCCGATTTTGATCCGCTGGTGGGAAGTGCAGACGGCGGCAGACCATATGACGCACTTCGCGTTGCCCGAAACGACGTGCACTTCGTTGAAGGCGATACGAGACGCGAAACGACAACGAACGTTGGGCATCGAAGAACGAGCAGTGGACAGTCGACGTTCTGGCCGGAAACGCATAAGAAAACGTTTTGTGAGTACCTAAAATAACTATACTCGATAACGAGTTTACGTGGTGTAGTGTAGCTACGGTACAGTGTATAGAAAGGGAAAAAATACTTTTTTTTTTTTTGAAAATTTTACGTAATTATAGGTATCTGTGACTTTTTTTTGTATTTTAAAGTAATCGAGTGAAGTTTTTTGAACTCTATACGGATACTTTGAATGTTATTCATTTATTATTAATATACGGGTTGGGCCCTTTTTAACATACAACATACGAGATAACAAAAATAATACATCGCAATAACTTAAAATATAGAAAAAACACAATTAAATTAATACCAAATCATTGAAGGCTGGATCAGCATTGGCAATGGACATAAGACGCCTTAAAGGTTCATTAGCCATATAGTTTGTGGTGGCATGTAGGACATAAAAGGCGGCAGTGGAACGAGATGAACGAGGTGGAACTTTAAAACAGATTAGAGAAAGCAGGACAGGTGAATCAATTTTATTATTTAATAAGCCTACAAGGAATTTAATACAAGCGATACGTCGACGCTCAGCTAAGGAAGTCAAACCAAGACTATTAGCGACCGGCGTAAAGTTATGAGGCTCACAAGGAATATTTAATGTAAAGCTAGCAAAGCGTAGGAATCTGCGTTGAACACGCTCAAGTTTCCTTGAATTATCAGCAGTATGACGGTCCCAGACTACAGCCCCATACTCTAGAATGGGTCGCACAAGTGCACAAAAAAGTGCTTTTATCAATGATCCTAGTCGGAAGTCTTTTGTTAATCGCATGATCATCTTTATATATATATATATATATATATATATATATATTGTAATAAGTAGCGCCCACGTAGGTAACCAATACATTAGTACAACTGCACTAGTAGTCGAATGGAGTGGGTAATCTTAGAAATCTTGTGTATTAAAAATTGGATAAAATTGAAGAATCGTCTTAGGTCGACGACAATGACAATAAATACACGGTTGAAAAATCTCATCACAATATCGTGTGAAAATGATATAAAAGAAATCTGGTATTATGATATATAATTAACGATTTCAGTAACGTAAGTCGTATATTTAATGCATTAAATTAAAAACATTTACACACATAATAATATTTGTATTTTCTATATCATTTATGAGTTCATAAATATGAAAATGTATTTTTACTGGATGTTGAAACATTTGAGGTGTAATAACAACGTGGTATTGGTTATAAGTTATAACTGATATTCGTGAAAATCTGGGGTGGCATTATTTTTTCTTTACAAATTAGACCTTTTTTAAACTTGTAATGACAGTGGTGTATTAACGGAGGGGGGGCGGTCCATTTTCAACTCCCTTCCAGAACCAAAAAATAATGTACGACTTAACAAATTTACAAATACACTCAAATATAAATATAAAAAAAGGTTGAAATCTTTGAAAAGGCTTACACCCCCCCCCCCCCAAAAAAATATATGTTACTGGTAGTAGGGTAGATGGTTGTTGAAAAATATAACGTGCACTGGCTTTTGAAAAACCTGTGGTCACCACTGAATTATTATACATAGGCAAGCTAGGCAAGCTACTGTATTTATTTTTCTGAACGTTACATGCGTGTATCTCTAAATTTATATTCATGTAGTACTTTAGATTTTTTTTTTTTACAATATGTATCTATACAGCAAAAGCAATAGTGTTCTATTTTTTTTTTTTTTTAAATAATTATATCCTTTGACACAATACGTTTATATTAATTTATCGATTAAATGACTATATATAACGGACGTTATTTTCAATTAAAATTGTACGTATTGATAGTCCACAGTATACTGCACTAGAAAAAAATATTATGTGTATATTAATTTTATTTCATCAATCAATAAGAGTTCAGTTATTAATTATTATACTTTAAATATGCGTATTATATAAAAATTAGTTATATATATATATATATTTTTTTTTTACTTTAGTCTAAGAATACATAAGGGCCGTCGTATACGTCATTTATAATAATTATTGGTCAATATAAATTTTATATAATTTTTTTCATAAACATATTAAATACGGCATAAAAATTGAAAATCACGTAATAAATTTTCAAAAATTAAGATCAATAATTATTGATTCGTGGACGTTATATTATGTAAAAGAAAATCACAAAATCGTACGTAACGCATCGTATTAAAGTCGAAATAAATTTACGGTTCACATGCAGGCGCAACAAAAATTCAAGTGGTAAATAAAATCGACGTAATCGGTCCAGTCCTAGTATCGACACGATCACGATGACATTTTTGTAAAAAAATTTTTTATTGTAAGTTATTTATAACGAATTTTTTCGGGAGTTTTAACAGCGGCGCGTATTGTTTTAATGATAATCATTTCAACGGTGGTCGCTTTGCCCTCAAAACTTTAATCACTGTTTGCGTAAATATACGCAAACGTATGCAAAACGAGACAGGTACCGCGACCGTGATAATTTAACACGTTTAATTTTAGAATGTTAGCCGAATTCGTGAATAATATTAAAATAGTTTATACATATACACACATTTGTCGAGATATGCAAATTATACGATTTTACATATTAATTCACGCATATATATATATATATATATATATATATATATGTATATATTCAATCCGCTGCACATAACTAAACACATACATATATACATAATATATATGAAGAGCAGTTTGTTAGAGTTCGATGAAAATACGGGACTCCGTCGCAACCCTCTCGGAAAACGGACAGATACCTAACCGGAATTACCAGAATAACGGCAGATTTTCGAAAATTGAATTAATTATTTTTTTGTCCAACACCGAAATACGCGCGGATCCTTTTTGTCATGGAAACGTCCCCGACGAAATTGAATTTCGGCCATTTTCGCAGGTTTTTATTTTTTACCAACGTAACGAAAATCGAAAAATTAACCGTCCAGAATTTGGTCGATTTTTCTCACTCGGTTTGAATAATTTTTTTCGTTTCGACACGCAGCCTCGACTCGTACATTAAAAATTTGTATAAACGAGTTTATTTTCGAAGACGATGAACTCGATATAGAGTTTTTCACACCTGACGCCAAGTGTCGTCGTCCCGAAGTGGGAAAACGAGTCATATTTTAATTTTCAGTGAAAGTTTAAAAAAATCCTTTTCTTTTGCGTTCAATAATCTAATAAAGTTTTAGGGGTTTATTTTGTCGGAAAGTTTGCAACGTCAAAAGTTTGCAGAAAAATGACTGAAGGTTTTTTTTTTGTTGATGATTTAAAAACACAAACGTTTAAGTTTTTCTTGTTCATCTCACTCGAAAATAAATAACTACTGGGGCTCGGAAATCGCATTTTTTTTTCGAAAACACGTACAAATACAAAATGACCAAAAGGTATTTTTAAATATATTCAGATTATTCATTTTAAAATTGTTTTTTTTTTTGTATAAACACTAAAACCAACGCGTTATTCATCATAATAATATTACTATTAATAATAATTATAATAACAATTATAATAATAATAATAATAATAATAATAATAATAATAATAATAATAATAATAATAATAATGATGATGATGATGATAATTTAAAAGTAATGAATTCCAATAATTATTATTTTTACAATTTTTATTTCATATTAAAGAGAAGTATAGAATTGACGTTTTTCTGCTCTAATATATATATATATATATATTGTATCTATTTTTTTTTTTTTTTTTGTATGTTTACTGTTTCTAATTTTCAGGATTGATTTCAAATATTTGTCTGATATGACCGACCTGTATTTCATTAGAAAAAGTTCGCACGAATAGGTTATGTCATACTCGTGTTAATTGTATTATATACTCAACTGGAATATTTTGCGAATTTGAATATTGTCACATTTGGAAGGAATTTATAGAAATTAATTTTAAAAGTTCCTTCTCGATATTTTATTGTATCATTAAATTTGTAAATAATTGTAAATTTATTTGTAAATTATCGTCGTTTTTTTGGAGGGTTGTTTAAAACACTTATCCGTGGACCGGACTTTTCGGAGAACTCTGCTGTACACCATCATCTCGTTTGGATATATAGCCCAGGGTCAGTAAATACTCTATTCGGATAATTTAGAAAACATTTTTTATCGGGGTTGTCACGGTAGTATTGCGGGTTGAAGTCACAACCGATTAAAAAAAAAAAAAAAAAAAATGATTTCGTTAACCGATTTCGAGAGTACGGTGTTTATTATATTATTGAACAATGTTTTTATGAACGAAAACAAAACGTGTAATATATGAATGAATACAACAACACACGCACTCGTTCCTCTATAGGACGGCCACGAACAATCTCAACCGTTCGACCGGTCGGTCGTTCGCCCGAGAGATATTTTTTCGTTATCTTAATATTCATATTTATAACACCCCAGTGCGACTTGCGGGCATTGGCGTGCTCAGGGGAGGGGGAGGTTAGGGGTTATATCTCCCCCATTATCTTTTTTGCCGACCTACAGAAAACAACTTATTAGTTATAAGAGCTGTTTTACAGTCATTACTTAATAATTTTTATTAGTTATTAGCAAAAAGTTATTACTTATGACAATAAACATTCACTATACATAACATATTATGTTATGTTAATTGAACAACTTGGTGTTAGTGTGTAATAATTTAAATTCATTTTAATTTATAGAACAGTTTACAAATGTACACAATTTTAAACTAGAAACGATTTTGGAGAGCTTGAAACATAAACATTTGAGTTTTTGGTATGACAATATTCATTAAAATGTATTATTACTATTTACTTATAACATCCTCCCCCTGCCCCACTGAAAATTCCTGGGCACGCCACTGCTTTCGGGTAATCAGCAACAGCTGCTTAATTACATTACCGAAATTTATCGTATTATTATAAATATGAATATTTCGCTGTCTATCGCGTCGACGTATCCGAGGCGACGACCTACCTAATAATCGCGCGTAATATATTTACGGCGGTTAAGCATTTTCGTCAATGTTTCGCAGAAAGGGGTGGACATTTGATAATTATCGGCTCGGTGGTGTAAACGATTCGTTTACTCATACACGAGCCGTGTCAGGGTCCATCGAAAAAAATTCTATAAAACATTTTTTTAGTTTGTCTGTGAACACATTTTCAAGTAGATATAATGTTTCGATAGTTTGACCTTTCCCGGTAGTTTTCTCAATCGTAAAGGATTGCTGAAAATTCGCGAGAAATCGTTATTATTTTATTTATTTATTTTTTTTTTTTTTGTCGCTATATCGAATACTTTGTATTTTGTTGTAAAATTCAATTATTATGGAAAAATTATTATTCCGACGACTTTCCGATTTCTTTCCCTTCGTGTTTCGAATTTCGCACCTTCGTGACCGTGGTGTACGTATAGCGTGTTACTTGACGATGTCCAAATATCGTTTTATTATAGTCGAAAACCTCCGTCGTCATTATACGTATTATAATTGTGTAACATTCGAAAATATTCGTCACGGTCCGGGCCGCAGGGACAGTATAATACGAAACGACCGCGTTTACAGTACTTAGACTTTATACGACCCACAGGTTATGTATACACAGGGTGCAATCGTCTTACATGTAGTTGAACTGATCGACAGATTTTGCAAGTGTTTTGTATTTTTCAATTAATTTGTCTACGCCGAAAATTGGCGGTAAAAGTGGTTCTCTTAAAATGTGGCCACCGCGTGAAGTTCGACTTAACAAAATGGCTATTATCATAATAAATTTATTAGATTTTTACATCTTAACAATATAGTGTCCATACCGAAAGTAAGTTCGCAACGATATACAAGACACGAATATAATATTATGTAGTAATAGTAGTGTTAGCCATTTTTGTTTTCTCATTTAATTAACGACGTCTGTAAAAAAACATAAAAAAAATAATGAAAAACTATTTATATAAAAGATAGTTCCAACCTTTATTGTTATTATTATTATTATTTTTTTTTTTGTATACATAAATATTATATTATTTTCATATTTTATATAATTCGATATATTAAAACCCGTGGGAATAAATTTTAAACACTGCATTATATAGTGATGAGAACCCGGTTGAAAACGATACAGCAAATTTTCGAGAGTTATTCATTACAACCGATTTTGCAGCTACCCGAACGGACGAAATCTCGTATCCGAACGCAAAGACGACGTAGGTATTCTGCGTGGAAATAAAGATTGGGAGAAAAAAAGTTCTAAAATATCGACCAGAACCAAAAATCAGTTATTCCAAAATACACCCTGTATATAACGCCACACAATATTAATCCGCGAACACGTCCCGTCGTCGTCACTGCTCGGAGGCGATGGTGATGATGACGACGACGATAATATAATATTATACCAGAACCCGAGTCAGTCGGACTGTGAGTCGTTATAGTCGCAGATCCCTTCGAGTATAAATAAGCACCGTGTACGTATAATTTGTATATATCGATCAAAAGAAAAAGGATAAAATACCAAATTTTATACGCGATCCGCCGACGAGTGTTCCGAACTCAAAGGGACGCTGTGACCGATTTCGGGTTTAGACATAAAGGCGCTCGTTGGTTTTCCATAACACCGCAGTCTATCTATCTCAGCGATCACCAACGTTTCGGACCTCACGGACCGCTGAATTCAAAATTTAAAATTTTGCGGTCCAATTTATATATACCGAATTTGAAAAGAAAAAGATAATTACAATTTATAAAATAATGATTAAATTAATTTTATTGATATATGAATTAACGAAGTACTGATAAAAACGATTGTATTTGCTTATTTAATAGCTTTTTTATTTTGATTTTCATTTATAACGCAATTATACGACGAGCTCCCGGCGAAAAGTTAATAAAATAAAATTGCAAAATAATGTCCGAATTTTCTGCAGACCACCAAAATACCGGACCGTTGGTTGGTCTATTCCATCATATTCGATTACCGCCTTATTACCATAATATTATATATATATATATATATGTTTGGTATTTATAACTTGTAGTTTTATGTGAATGTTTCAAAACGAATTAAATTTATTTTGAAATAAACAAGAATATATAGATAATATAATAGGAAACAAATGTATGCGGGTTCCGTAGACACAGGGATTTTAGAGTTGTATATTGTTATTTTGAATTTGAAAACGATGATAACTGGTGGTAAGTCATTGTATTCGAAAAAAGATTTTGACCGACGACGCTATAGTAGTGGAGTTTTTATTGTAATTTACGAATTTTTTTTTTTTCAAATACTTTATATTAAATGTCTATAAGCTAAAGTGTATTAAATTTTGAATACATTTTTAAGGTGAAAATTTCCTAAGTCTAAAACGGATGTGTCGGCTATTTTACTGGGGACTTTTTTTTATTTTTTGCAATTTTCCAGTAATTTTTCTTTATTTTCTTTATTTCAAGAAAGTTTTTCTTTCTCAATCGTTAATGTTGTACTATTTTTGTCAGAGATATTTTTTTTTTACTCTTAATCGCTCTAGGACTGTCATTTATGCTATCGATTTTAATTCAGCTCAAAATTTCCCATAATATATTGCATAAGAAATTTATTTCAAATTTAAATACGTCTTCAGTGAGATTCCGTTGATATCATAATAATCATTATAATCGAGACGAAAAATGACATAAATCGCATGTATTATAAACTCGTCGTTCCGTAAAACTAATTTGATTAATATCTTCAAGGCTATAACAAATAATAACAAAAATTGACTGTTAAAAAAAAAAAAAAAAAAAAAAATTACTCGATGCCATCTTCCTAACCTACTGTCCGGGCGTCGTGCCATCATATGATAAACGCATAAAATTATGGTAAAATTAATTTTTTCTGTCATGTTTAATACAGAACAATAAAAATTCGATACCCACTATAATATTATAGTATGATTCGTTAAACGGGAAAAAATTTGCTGAAAATCACCACGTCAATGAAATTAGAAATAGCGAGTTGACCCATCAAATCCCCGTTGCTATAACAATTTAGAGTTTTAAAAATTTTCATTTTTCCCGGAGAAATTAGAATAATCATTCTGCATGGACACCTTGTATACACAGCTATAACACGTGTTTCGTCCTAATTAGATTACCGGCCGTGATATTTTAATTATTTTAAAGGACACTCCGACGTCGTGTATACTATGTAAAATATACGACGTACATATCGTCCCGATTAATTAAGATGAAATTTATAATACTCTCTCCCTACACACACACACACACACACACACACACACACACACACACATTCACTGATACACACACCACACATATGTACACGTGACTGGTGTTGAACAGTTTTTGGCGCTTCAGTGTGCACATTATTTGTATAACGACAATGCCGGTCGACAAATAATAAGCTCAGTGTGAAATATCTTTAAATTATTTAAGTATATTTAAAAAAATATATAAATTGTTACATTGTTATTATAATATGTACAAAAAAAATTGTGTTACATTTCGCTATCATTTACGCCTGTGTTTAACGAGACGTTAATATTTTTTCAATTTCATTCCCCGAATATTACACAATCCGTATATCGATTTGATAAGTAAATCGAATTATTTTTAGTTTGTAATTTATTCGAACGCAAAAAAAAAAAGAAAAATCACTAGACCGTTGACGTTTGAGTCGTCTTGTCGGATTACACGGAAGGGTGTTAGAGGCGGTTAAAATGATTTAAGGTAGAGACATACGGAGCACTAGTTACGAGACACAGAATTCTAATCCGGGAGACGTGTATAGTGTTCGATTTTTTCGCAAAATACGGGTGATTTTATATTGTAAATCGTGACTTAAGGATTCGTCAAGGATATTTTACAGAATCGGAAGTTTTTGGTTTAGCGGTATCAAGTGAATGTGTTTAGTCTAGTTAAGTCGTTTAACAATATAGCGACGTTAAGTGTTATTTAACTATAAATAATCTTATAGTTTACGCGTAAGTATATGTTTAAAAATAAATAACCAATTGGAACGTCAAAATCGAGTAGAGCGACCACATTGGTATACTATAATATTGTAAAAAAGAAAACCGACAATATTTGGTGACTTTCCTAATCACGGAACTGAGACGACGGCTAGTCGGATTTTAGTTCTAAAAATTTTTTGTAGAGTCCAAGGTTTTCGAATTATAAATTTCCAAGAGCCGGCAAAATTAGTAAAAAATTCATTTTAGAAAAAAAAAAAAAAAATGTTACGCAAAGAAATATAAAATAAAATTACATAAAATCCGGACGAATTCCGATCGCATCGTTTCATTTTTTTCTAAGCAAACTATGCCACTCGATTTTAGTATAATCGTGTTAGGTTAGGTTAGATAAATACTGCTATTGATAACAATAGGAACTAGCTAGGGACGTTAGCTTTTTAAACTACAACAGTAACGAAGAGTTACTTAACCTACACTTTTGGTGTTATATACAACAGCGGCGTAATTACGAATGTTATATGGGAGTGGATATAAAATTGATCATCGATAACCCATAATATTGTGACAACCCTTCAAGCATTAATATCAAAGTGACTGCGATACTCGTATTTTATACTCTTGTTATTTTCTTTAATAAAAACGACATATTTTATAACGAAATTTCTATTATTATTCGTTTTTTATAGCTAATTTATTGAGTACCTACTTCACATATGTACGTTTTTACTTCAACATCTGAATACGAGTAAACATTTCTTCGGTGACCTAACCGCATCATACCAGTTGGTAGTTACCGGTTGATAAACTTAGGAATATTATGGATTATGATAAATAGTAACAAATTTTGTTAACACAAAAAAAAATGTATTTTTTTTAATTATTCTTATTATATTTTTCGTAAATTAGATAATATGTTATGTAAAAAAAGAAAGTCCATGGGAGGGGATACATGCCCCATATTTAATTACGCCCCTGATATACAATAGTTAACACAGCGTCGATGTGGCGCACCAGGGTGTCCGGCATTTGCCGGGGGTCCTAGCGATTTAGAGGTCCGTCAGCAATTGGCGAATTAAAATTGAAATATATTTACAAGAAAAACAATTTCTAGACGCCGAAGAAGTGAAAGACGGAATCTAATGTTGACAAATAAATTTAAAAATTGTGATGATAATATTGTTTACCAAAAGTATTTACCTACAGTATTGTACGAATTGACTTAAAAATCTGGATTGTTTAATTCACTTTATTAAGCAACGAAATATGCTTTAATCGTATTCCTTGCACACAATGAACGTGTGTAGTCTCTAATCTGAAGATTTTAAAAACCAAATTTAGATCCTCAATTAATCGAATACGTCTTAAACGTTTTGTCCGTCTCCGTGCGGAAGAAGATTTAATTCAATTTAATTTTGATTGAGACGAAATAATCGACAAGTCTGGGTCTTCGAACAGGGACGAAAAAAAATAAATAAATTAAAACATATTTAATTTTCTAATTATCTGTCGCGGTTTTCCGCAGGATCCATCCTGCGAATGCAATCGAATATCGCCGACGGCGACGTGCCGGCCGCAGACGATGGCGAGCAAACGGTGCCGGGAATGCACACGGACGACGTTGCCGGCCATCAGATCCAGCGTGTTGCGTCTGACGGACGATGTTCACGATCTGTACGACCGGTGGTCGGTGCGACCGAAGACCGCGGACGGTTCGAAGTTTCACGGCGAGCTGTACGCTCTGGTCGGCCGCCTCATATCGCTCACGCGCGACTTGAACGGCTCGCCCGACCAACTGTCCGTGTTGGTCGAACGCTACGAAGAGTGTTGCGATGAGTACGACAAACTGGCCGCCAGACTGGATGGCTGCGGCGCCGCCGCCGTGAATCTCTCCGATTTTTATCGACAAAATTGAATGTACTTTTTTATTTATTTACTTATTTTTTTTTTATTTTTTATTTTTTTTGTGCGCCATAATCAGGCGTATTAATCCAATTCAAATTACAAAATATGGTATAAAAACTTAGTTTACACGCAAACACATAACTGCAGGTCAGGACCATATTATAATAGTTAAGACGGCGTAACATCCTGTGTAAGGGATGATTGGAATAATCATCGAAAAAAAAGGAATGATTTCTTGCGTTGTGGGAAGGGACACGAATGGAAATAGAAGAGAGGATGATATCAGGTGCGCTAGCCGTCGAGAAGGGATGTGATGAAAGAAATTTGAATTCGACGGGAGACTAAGAGTGCAGGAATCATGGTGGAGACGATTAGTTTTTAAGAGGAATGCAGTGTAGGACACAAAATCTATACAGTTATATTATTTACATCGTTCGTCGTATACACCGAAACGCCAATATGTATTTCGGTCAATAAGCTCCTTTGGCCGGACGGGAAATATTCAAATAATAATAATAATAATAATAATAACGGAAATAATCACTAGGAAAATATAAAGGAAGTCTCGTTGATGGAGACGTCACGGGAACATTATTTTAATTTTCATTACTGCCGACCTGCCTATACATTAATATTTGTATAAATATGTAACGAGAGGCCGATTGCTATTTTGCACTCCACTCCACCTTCCATCTAAAGAAAAAGGAAACCGCCACTGCTACCACTTAAAAAATTATTATTTTTCTCCCCTATATACGGGTACTTGGTGTAAAGCGTACGAGGAGTTTTTTTTATTTTTCGAAAAACGCGTGAGACATATTCCGGAATAATATTTAAAATAAGTTTTTTTCCTGGCTTGAGTTCATTGAAACTAATCCGTAAAAAAGTATTCTACGACACTAATAAGTGTTTTTATTAAATTTGATTTCCCAATCATTCAAATTTCATCGTACCTGTTAACCGAGCTAATTCCCAATCGACGAGAGTTTAATAAAATAATTTTTTTAACTAACGATTTTTTTGTCAATATATGTGATAATAAATAGATCATAAATTACATTTTCAGATTTTAATTATTGAAATATTCGTTTTGAATAGCTTAGTAGCTAGTAGAATAATTTTTACCTAAAATTAATGATAATAAAAAAGAAATACATATTTTTTAATTTAAACTTTTTTTTTAATTAAACGCCGAGTACATATAAATTAATTTTCCGAACTCATCGAGTAAAATGCGTTTTACGAAAACGAAGAAGTTGTTTAAAACAATTGGGGGATTTTTTTAGCAAAACTTCATTTAAAACGTAGAAAAAGAGTGTTTTATTTTCTATGACTTTATCGCGTGTACAATTAAATAAACGCGTCAAGTCAACAACAACAACAAAAAAAAAAAAACCTAAAGTCATTGGGTAAGTTTGCTAAACAATGGACGACACTAATCACGTAGTACATTAAATTGGAATGCAAATAATAATATTGTCAGTAAGTGATACTTTAAAATTACATTTTTTCGTTTATGTTGTACGAGCCAACACGCAAATTCTTTATTGATACGATATTTTATTATTATTATTATTATTTAATTTTCTATCGATTTTTGAAAATTGTCTATATAATTATCATTTTTGAAAAATAAAATTAGCAAAGCACTTGGTAATTATTTACCGTTTTAAAAAAACAATAATTTTATCATACATTTTTTTTTTTTTTTTTTGTTACGTATAAACGCCACTTGATACGAACAACTAAGTTTTTTAAATAAAAAACTAATTTGATATTATGCAACAAGTATTTATACTGATCCGAATCCATTTGTGGCGTATCGCTTTAATCTATCAAATAATGTATTTTTAATAACGTATACAATATTATAACAATTAATAAATATATGAATATATAGTTTTTCGCTTTTCTGAAAATAATTAGTGCAGTGAATCGTTACCTCACAACAATGTTCGCCTTCTAACAATCGTTTTAATGGCGCGTGTATATACCGAATAAATTGTAGGTAACATCATTAGTTTCAGGAAACGTCGAGCCGATATGTTTTTACCTACGAGTTTTTTTTCAAACGAAAACAAAAGAGCCGTATTGAAATGCTCATTCGTTTGTACAATTAATCAAGTATTTGGACTCGTATAGGTCGCCTAAGTGATTTTTATTTTTAAAAGTTAAAATACAATTACTTTTCTCTATTTACACAGAATAGCATAACGATGTACACTTTATTGACACTTGAATTTCGATACGCACGCGTAATATACTTTAAGAATCGATAGACAATATTTAAATGAAGAGCCTTAAAAACATGACGAATATAAATTACTATTTATTTTGAAACTTATTTTATCGTCTATGTTGGTTTGAATAATAAATTTTAATTAGAATAAGACAATTTTTTTATTGCGTATAACTAAACTTTTATATATAAAAGTATTAGGTATTCGTATTGAATATATATATATATATATTAATTATTCAAAACAAAGTTTTCACAGTTGTATTTATTTAAAAAATTTAACTTGGAAATTGTCACAATGCCGTGGTTCTTCAAACTATTTCAACCTATATACCTATATATCTATATATATATATATATATATATATATATATATATATAAAACATTATACACTTATACATAATTCATATAATATCCTTTATAAATAATTTATAATCGACAGTACTGAAAGTGTATATTGTTTCTGGGCCGTCGAACATTCGGGTTCTTATAAATATATAATTTCCGCGCTTTTATTTTTAAACGTTTTATAAATGCGTATAAATTTAATTACAACATTTTATCGTAACAATCGTATTAGACATAGAATCGAATTTGATTAATTATAAGAGAGAGAGAGAGAGAGAGAGAGTGAGTTATTACTCGGTGAAAGCCATTTTTTTATAAATTTACTACATTATCGCTTAAACGGTTATTTTCGTCATCAAAGCGTAGTAAATTATAATCGCGTATGAATCAACATAGGTAAAATAATCATATTGTATATTTAATACGAAATTAGAACATATAGATTTCGCTCAAGTTTATTTGGTGAACCAGATTGAAACGTAAGATTCGGAACACACGTGAAGTCCATAAAAGTTCTAAATTGGAAACCATCACGAGGGATAGAATATACCAATGCTGTTCAAAACATTTTTCACAGAGCTAATTTCCTCTAATTCCTCCCGTCCTCCATATGATACTAGATCGAAAGGCGAATACAAAAATGTGCATAATACATTTTATTAGATGCCGTTCAAAGTAATAACCAACAAATCAAGTTTTATTCTGTGTACTGTTTTCCGTAAAATGAATTCACTATTATATATAACTAAGCGTTGTAGAAATTATAGATAAGTATTAAGTTTATAAATAAATAATATATATATATATATAATCGATTGAAAGATTTGTTGAAATCGCTAAATTAAAACGGGAAACATTTCTATACAATTTTTCCGTATACATTGTATTATTTTATTATTTAATTACTTTATTATAGAAATTAAATTAAATATTGAACATTTCGAATGGAAATTTAATTATTGTATAAGTGACAATTCCAAAAAAATGTTTCAAGAAACCCAGAAAATTATTGATATATTCATATATTATTTACGTTGTTTCAAAACAAATTCTACGATAAAATATGATTTTAAATGATTTCATTGGTATTAAGAAGACGCGTTTCTCGGTGCAATAAAATCATCGGTGTACAATATAAAGTCTTATAAAGATTTTTAATTTGAAAATAAAAGTGAATAATTACAGGTAGTTACAGGCTAATAGTAAGTCGTATACAAAAAAAAAAAATAGTAATAATATCATCTAACTGACTTAATTTTCTAAATTTGTAACAACAATAACAAAAATTTGAAATAAAGTCTATAGAAAAATAATCGTACTGATATTATATGTTATTATATACTGTTCGATAATCGCGCAGCTATTACTATGCGTAATAACGAAACAAACGTTATTTTGAAAAAAAGACGCTGAAAGGCTTATTTAAACGTCGATTATTGTAAAAAAAGAAAAGAAATTTAATTTCAATTTTCTTTATAAATATCTGTTCTAAAGAAATCTATATTAGGTGTATTTATTACACATTTAATTTGTTTATAAATAATATTGTAAGTCTTATTTTTTATTTTTTTTTTTTATAATTTTATATAATTATACTCGCGTATCGCAATGATAATTTATGTTTTATTTTTTTTCTCTTACTACATTTTGTATAATTATTTTTCATATTAATAAACGCGAGTTACGACGATGTTCGAATTCTATTACCTAACGTTTCTTTTTTTCTCATTTTTATCGTCATGTCATAGGATAAAAAAAGAAAAAAAGAAAAGAAAAAATATTATATTATCAGTTTTTTTTTCTGGGCAAAAAATAATCACGCAACATACAGATCGGTTTAATATATTCGAGTAACACACACGGTCATAATATTATTCTCGTTTTCGTTGTTTCTGGTGCAATACGTTCTACATAACAATAATAATAAATATTAATAAAATGCCCCGTTTAAGTCTGGACACGAATGTGCCGGCGTCGAAAATTCCCGAGGAATTTCTCAGTGCGTGTACCGATATTCTTTCGAAAACTCTCGGAAAAAGAGACGTCGTAAGTATATAATAATATAATTTATTATACATCATGTATAAACACGAGTTATGAGTTCGTTTCAATAAGTAATATTGTATATTGTATAATATAATAAGTAATAGTAATAATATAATAATAGTAATAGTGCATAATTGGTTCGCACAGTTCAATTTTGGTACTACAGGTTTTTGGGCATATTATATGTGTTACGGTCAAAATGCACGTAATCGTGCATTGTACTATAATGCTCGGGCAATTTTTGTAAAATTGTCCAATTTCAATGGTCAATGTGGAAAATTATACACTTTGCCCGGGGCATTATTACACAATGCCCAAAACACAGCGGTCAATAACGATAAAAAATAATCAAACAGCTATTTTGTTTGTTTTACTATTAATTTGCAATTATTTATTTTTACAGTTTAAGCCATTATGGCATTCAGAAGTACACAATTTCCCTGCAGTCCTACATTTCCGTTTACTTGTTTTGCCTTGTTGCCTATACAGTTGCATTTGTTATGTCCTTGGCCGCCAAAATTTGAAAATGTTCTAGACAATTCTCTTCGTTATATTATAGAGTATTTGGTTCCATTTCAATCATTTTATATGTATCGAACACGTTAATCGCAATTTAAATTTCTCAGTACAGTTGCCGTTAAATAATCATAATAATTTTAAACTATACTCGTATAATATCATGCGCAGATATGTGTATGTATGCGAACAAACACACAAATAAAAGAAATAAACAAAACACAACAATATTCTAAGTGTAAGATTAACATTGCCCACACACAATAATTGGGAACTTTACATTATGCCCCGGGCATTGTAATAAAATATAACTAATTTATAAAACACATACGGCTTTGCTCGAATTTGACGGGCATTGTATTAAAATTCCCGGATTATATACTTTGACCGTAAAATACGTTATAATATATTGTATATATTAATACGTGAGACGACGAATTGTTATCGTTTAAGGTCGGAAAAAAATTTAAAATTTCATCGGAATAATAATTATACATATTATAATGATTTACAAGTGTAAATATTGTTGGATTTTAGTTTTGTGTGGCAACAGTAAATCCGGGTTTGAAAATGACACTCGGCGGATCCGACGACCCCTGCGGATTCATTCAAGTAACGAGTATTGGAAGTTTGGGACCTGAAGAGAATAAAAAACACATTGCGGTCATAACCGACTATGTTAATCAGTCGGTCGGAATCCCTAAAAACAAGTGAGATGGAAATAAAAGCGAAACGTCTAAAATGCCCTGCTGCAATGTCGTCCCGCAAAGAATTTTTTTTTTTTTTTTGGAACGTCTACCGAGATTTTAGAGCAACGATGTTTCGCATGTGACATTATACTGACAACATTCGCGGGCATTGCCAACAATTTATTTAGAATATTTATTTGAAGAACGTAAAAATTACTCGTTAAAACACACTCGAATGATTCACATTATTTTTCGGTTTGTCAAAAAATTTGTGAATTTTTCATCGACTTCCGAACATACAGTGTTTAAAAATGCATGGAGTGCTGAAGGTCCTACTTAACAAAAAATGTCTATTATACAAATAACATATTTTAAAATTTTTGTAAAGTGAAGTTTTTAGACATATTTCTCGCGGCAATATCGTTATTGACAAAATCGAGATGAAAAATTATTTATAATTTTAAACTCCAGACGGTATAATAACTGTACTGACGTTTCACAGGGCATCATTTGCGGACACCAGCTTCTATAATAGCGAATAAGTCTCTCTTAATATAATACAACTATATATATATAATATTGATGCATAGAAATGCGTAAATAAAAACGCGAATTCCAATATTTTATAATACGAATGTATTTTCGAATTTATTTAAATGAAATTCAGCGTATATTATGTAGTATAAAACGTTAATTTTTCATTTACACTCTGTAAAAATCAATAAATCGCGCTGAGTGGACTACATATGTGTGTGTGTGTGTGTGTGAAAATGTATTCAAATGCGTATTTACTTGTACATGACCTAATAATTTAATTTATAATAAAGTGTAATTGTATTTATATAATTGCGTGTAAATTAATTAATATTACTAATATTAATAAATATTATTATTAGTTGTCATGACAACAGCTTACACATTTCCGTCCCATTTCCCGAGATTTACCCTCATATCGCCGTAATAGATGTTTACACATCAAAATATTTCTGTAAATAACTAAAAATTATTTTTATCGTTGATACATATTATAGGCTGTACGTGCATTTTCAATCGAATACACCAGACAGTACTGGCTTCCTCGGCACCACCTTCCATCAACTAGCAATAGTCGAAAAATACGCTCGGCTACAATAACGTTGAATGTAATATATAAACGGGTTATAATATTATATATATACATTTTTTAAAAATAAAATCACAATAAATTTCAGTTACGAATATCTATATGTATATTATTTTTATTTTAAAAACTATTTTTATTTCATTTATCGTAAAATAATAATTCATTAATGATTATTTGTCGTCATAAAGATACTTTAAAGATAGAATTCGACAAATAATATAGCCAAATATTAACGACAAATTGGAAATCTTTAATGTCCACTGCAGTACGACACCGAATACACTATTTTAACCGGGGATAATATTATAATATACGGTTTAAGTGGACAGTTCACTTGTACACATGGTGTTTCTGGACACACGTTTTAACTTTTCTGTTAGATTTTCGGTTCCATGCGATATGTTTTAAGTTCAAATAATAATAATAATAAGAATTCAAATTTTTTTTATACAATTCCAATTGAATTGTTTTTAAATCTACTGTAAAATCTTTTCTTGAAAACGTTTATTTTAAATATATTTTGTAACGATACAATTTCACTGAATCGTCACTATCTCGTCGTATTTTACTTCAGTAGGCAAAAACACAGTGGCGCGAGCACGATACCATACGCCTTCTTGTAATATATATTTTTAATCAGTATCGAGTTCGGTTTTGAGTCTGACAGAGCTACCAGAAACATTTAGTCTCTTAACAGTAATAATTAATTTATATTTTTACGTATTAATTTAAACGTGTAACTATGAGTGAAAAAAAACCACACTTATATTACCGTTATATTTTGTCAATTTATATTATATAACCAACCGCTAGGACTTGTGCTCCGCTTCACCTGTGGAAATAGACCAATCAACGTCGTACTACTCAGGTGATAGTGTTTATGTATTGTTTATTTATTTATTTTGTTTAAATAAACTATTTCGTTGTTGAGATCCGTGTGCAGGGAGACAAACGCAGGTCATAGTTTTTAGGACCTGTTAAATATAAATTATAAAACTTTATTTATATCGTTCCAACGACCCGGTTCAAAAGACCGGTTAGTGTAGTAGGAAAAAGCCAGCCGACTACTCCTTAACTGGATAGGAATAGGTATAAATATCGACCACCCATTCGGAACGCTGAGAGCGCGGCGGAGGAGATGCGTTACAATTTGTTATATTATGTTACCGGCAATACGAAAAATTCCAACTGGTTTTAGACAATGTGAATGAACCGTATCAAAATATTAATTTTACTTTCAGCAATACCAAAAAAATTTACAAAATTCTTAGACACTGTAAAAAATGCAAAATTTGTTTTTGTCGAAATGAAATATCGATTTGTTATGTTACATTTAGGTAATGAGTAATAGTTAACTTTTATTACTGAAATATCATATAATAATCTACTATAGAGTATATAGTATAATTACATTTCGGCATATTCACTGCAGAAAATTACGCCATTTGTGGAGCGATCGATTTTGCTTCACTTCAAATAAGATGTTATTTATAAATAATTAATGATTTCCTCGGGTTTTCTATTCACACTTGAAAATTATCTTTCAAAAAATTTTAAACGAAATGATAAGTTGATAATATATAGGTATTATTGATGTGAAGTTTTTACCATATTGGAGCCTATTCGATATTTGGCACTAAACATGCAATGCCTATATTTATACAAATTATGACACGCAAATATTAAAAAACGTTTTTGTTATACCACCAATCTTTTTTATAAAATAAATTTATGTTCATTAACATATAGTATATTAAAATAAATAAAATGTTCATTTTTGGGAGGCAACTCGTATATAATTTAGAATTACCTGACTAATATTTTCGAAAAGGACGAGAGGCAATTCGTATATTTCGGGAGGCAACTAGTATGCTCCGGTGGTAAGGTTACTGGCAAATAGGCATTAGCAGAATATGTACGACCAGTCATTTATATATTCCGCTAACCGTCGCTAGAGGAAATGCGCGTTCTAAGAAATACCGTTTACTAAATAAAATAAAGTATATAATGTGTGTGTAAAGTGTAGTACATATTTCTTTAAAAACCGTTAGTTTCCACTTCACAAAAGTTATAGTTATTAAAGGTAATTTAGTTTGAAAAAAAAACCTATAGAAAAACCTAAAACAAAAATACAAATAAATCCATAATCCTTATTTCGAAATAATTTGGTTTTTGTGCAATCAATGTAGACTAAAATTGAAAGTGATCCTATCGAAACATATATCAATGTATTATGTAACAATATAATATTATAATTATTTTTGAGGATTGAAATTCGCCAAAATATAGCGAGTTATATATTATGTTTCTATAGTTTCGATGTAATATTTTCAATAGTAATAAATTACAATGGAAAAAACAACAAAATGCGTAATAATAATAAGGATAAACACTTTTATTGAATTACATGCTTTTTAACACACACATTTACAAACATGTAATATTATTAATTCAATTCCGAACTTATAACAACGATTTATTATATTATAAAATTGTTTAATATTTAATCATAATTCAGAAAACCAAACACCAGTGCAATATTTAAAGGTAACTACGAAATTATGCATATTTATATTATCTATTATTATAGGTTTTAATTTATTTATTATTGCGTTGGAAATAAAGTAAAATAAAATAAAATTTTATTAAATTAATCTCTGTCTCTTGTGACAGATTTCAGGTGTAGGTGTATATATTATATATATATATATATTATATATATATTTATATATTGTCCACTGCCATACTGAAAAAATAGTAAAATCATAGTAATAATTTGTCAAGTTAAAATCATAGTTTATTCCCATATTTTCATTTGATAAAATATAGAGATGAAACGGAAAATACATTATTAATTACATAATTCTTGTGGCTTATTAATTTCCTCTTTACAAAAATCCGTTGGTGTATTAATTAAGTCATCTAAAAAAAAAAAAAGCTAATTATTAAATGTGAATATGTAAATAATATCCTATATTAGTGTTGAGTTTTAATAAATACCCGTACTTTCAATCAACGTCGAGGAAAAAGCTTTACCCAGATCAATAAAGTATCGATGTCCTTCATTATCTATATTTTTAACAATATTTAAATAACAGTTGAATATTATATATTTACTCAATAAAATAAATGTATAATATTCTACACATTCGTTTTATCTCAGATGGTAAATTTTTTACATTTAAAACCATATAATAGTAATATTTCGAAATAAAATTTTAAACTAAATGCAATATACTAGCGTTATCCTTACTATTAAGCGTGCTTTGTTCATCGCGAAAAGAGCCATATGCTACAATATAAATGAATCAAATGAAAGTATTATATAATTTACACTGTATGTAAATTCACATTATAATATTGAATCCATTAGAATGTATGAGATTAATCATGCCATATGACTAATAAGCTAACACATAAGAAATTGAAGTTATATGTAATATAGATATATTCAGGGTCGGTGCAAAGGGATGTTGTGATACCCCCAACTTTATTCATCAAAGTAAATTTTAGGCAGCAAATTTGATTGTAAATACCAATATTCATCAAACCGATAAAAAGGAAAAGAATTAGGCAAATTCGTATTCGTGACTGAATTATATTTTATTATTAATTAGCGTAAATAAAATGATTTATTAAAATATGTAATCGTACGCCGTTTATACGTACAATCATATGAGAACATTTTTTATGTTGTTTTTAGAAGACTGTGGTTTCACCTTGTATCCTTATTATTCAACAGGCGTGTATCTGTTTTCGATTTGTTGACAAATCATCAGTATAGAATTAATATTAATAATTTGTTTGTCGTTATTGGCACACTTCGACCTGCATTTTGGTGCGTTTTTTCTTATCTCTCGTTATACAACATGATGAATTAAAGGTTTTAATTTAAGTTCAGAGTAGAAAAAAATATTTTTATGTGTTATTGAACCCATATAAAAACTTTTTCTTAGTACTAAAATGTAGTTAGACGAAAAAGATTATGTATGCACTGAAATGAGAATTGCAAAGATATACGCTGTCCACGTATTAATAATTATTAATTTAATATTATTTTACCAAAATAGTACCTATCTTGTATTTTACTGTTTCTGTAGTTTTAGGATCAAAGTAAAATATTTACACGTATGTAAAAACAGTGGCGTAGCCAGGATTTTTTATTTGGGGAGGGGCTAAGGCTGATAATTAATCAATTTATATGTTAATATTTATAAATAAAAAACTAATTTTATTTATTCGTATGGCTGGAAACACAAAAATTAATATATAATTAGGATAGAGCAGTAAAGATGTTGTATGTGTCAGATTATAAATTATAAATAACACATAATAATAATCAAGGTCATAGATTGATATCTAAATTCCTTAACCATTCAATAGCGTTTGGAGTTGCGTTTATAAAGTCCTCGAGCGTTCCGTTGAATTTACGATTTGAGCATTCGCTTATGATGTGTAAAATAGATTGATTGTATGGGCCACAGTCGCACTCTGGAGCCGATGTTAGACCCCATTTGTGCATACATAATTTTATGAATAAAAAACTAATTATTCAACTACTTAAAAACTGATTATTTATTAATTTCGGGGAGGCTGCAGCCCCATCAGCCCCCTTGGCTACGCCACTGTGTAAGAATAATATAAAAATGTTATTATGTTCGTATTTTAAATTCTGAGTGAAGCATGTATTGGCTTTTAAATAATGTGTTTTTTTTTATGATTGAACTCAAAAGTTCTACCAGAAGGAGTGTTCCGGTCTTCACACTCACACCCCATTTCCGGTGCTGGATTTCATTTAGTTGGTACTTGCAATAGGTCATTTTTCAATTTTCTCAATACTTTTATCAAGCGTCAAAAAAAAAACTACAAAAAAAAACGGCAAAAACGCGATTTCGTCAAAATCGATTTTCGTTATATTTTGTACTTTTGAAGCTAATGGTCATAGAAACATGAAATAATCATCAAATATGTAACTTTATATTATAGTAGGAAAGGTTTTTTTTAACAATTACTTTCAATTTTGAGCTATGTATATCAATTATAGAATCCGAGTTATTTAATTCATAGAAAGGTGATTTTTGGTTTTAAGATTTAGAAGTTTTATACGATATATATAGGGCCTACGTAAATTAAACTATTTTCAAAAATCTTGGCAATCGTAAGTCACAAATTATTTCATTACCACTTTAAATTTTCCGACAAAGTGTATCACATACACGGATACACCGAAGCTCCGCTCAGAATCGTTGTACGTATTGAATACAATGAATTATCATTGCTTTCAAATTTATAGTAATAACAAAACTATAAAATCTTTAAGTAATTCACTTAAACAATATCCAAAACACTCGCTACTTTTTTTTTTTTACCGAAATCGGCAATTTCACTTATTTGTCACCCCCTCCCTCGGCATTTATCTGCGCCGGTCCTAAATACGTTAAAGTGTTCATTAATATAGTAATATATTTGCAAAGAATACTAAAATTTAAAGTTCTAAAATTATTTACTCAAAAGTATAATTTATTTAACTACATATATACGTAATTATATATATAAAATTAAAATATATATTTATTAAATATACTTATAAAATTTTGAAAATAATAAAATATAATCTACTCACTTAAATTTTGAAATGCATGTCGGAAATGATCGATGTAAGTCCTTTTAGCTGAAAAAAAAATCATTAATAATTCTATTCACACTAAATTTTCCAATTGAAAGTACTTTATTAACTTTTAAATTCATTAAATTTTTATTATCGAATTATTCTTACAATAAAAAAAATAATAAAATAATACAATAAATGTTTATATACAGCCGACATGCTTACTATCAAAACCTGTTCTGTTCAAGGCATCTATAAAATTGTATTGTTCGTTTATTTATATAATAATATATTAAAAGACTTTATAACAATTTCATTCACAAAAATAAAAATGATATGTTGCGTTATGTGTTAAATTCGTACTAAAGAAATAATGAAAGAATACATTTTACGCATGAAGTTGTGAGTTGATGTGGTTGAAATTTTAGAAATATTAATTTTTTTCACGTATTCTAGACCAATAAGTATACAAAAATAATTTGAATAATCCTATTTTAATATTGAAAACCAGTGTCGTAGCTAGAAATTTATTTTTTTTTGGGGGCACTAGATTTTTTTACCACTATTATAGTCATTCTAAAGTACATCAACTTATTAGTGGCTTAAATTTATATATATATACAATTTCGGGGTACGTGCCTCTAGTGCCCCCCTAGCTACGGCACTGTTGAAAACTACGCTAGAATATACGCTAGAAATATTGACGTAGACATATGCATTACGTCACCACGTAGTAATTTTGGGTATCATCGACAATAAACTCTCAATCATATAATCATTAACTTTTATACAAATACAACTCACGTCAACCTATCTTCTGAAAATTATACCTACTTATGTCTTATCCAGCACTTATTTTTAAAAAAAGCGTACCGAATCTTTTGAGATAAATTCTTACGATTGAAATAATATTCAATTACAACATGTTTGTTTTATTCAACTAATATCTATACCTATATACAGGTAAAAAACGAAAACTTGACTAAGTGACTGGTCTATCAACGAACAGCTCAAACCACTAAACGGATCGGGCTGAAATTTAGCATACAGATAGCTATTATGGCACAGGCATCCGCTAAACAAGGATTTTTGACAATTCTACCCCAAAAGGGACTAAATATGCCCACATAGCACATGAACTCTCAATAATATTACAGCAATAATAAAATTGTTACCAGAATGTTACATATGACAGATTACGTACAGTAACATACAAATGTCCTCTTTCATTACATAATTATGTAATATTATTATGTGGTTAAATTAATAATGTTATATATACATAATTAATAGATAATTGGAATATGAATGAAATGTTCTATTATTGAATGTGGAATATTTCATTTATGTGTAAAATATATAATAATTATGTTTTAGTAATAAAACATATTAGTGTATGTTGTAGCTAGTACATATATATATTGCAAAGGAGTTATACAATAATATTACAAATATTACAATATTTTTAACGAGGTAAATAATTTAATCAGGATTTTGTACCAACATTTTTTTTTTTTTATTCAACACATCTTGTGTACAAAAAAAAAAAAATCATTTTATAGTATTTAGACATTTTTTACAAATTAATTAATTCAGCTATCGCCGCCATCTCTTAGTTCTTCATCACTTTGGCCATCGCTTAAAACTGCAGTTTGTAATTATTTTTGAACTAATTTTGTCAACTCTTTTTTTTTAAGTTTTCTGAAAACAAGAAATAAATAATATGTAATGTAAATGTTTTGACTAAATAATTTAGTATTCTGTGTATTAATTTACCATATATATATATATATACACTACTACTATATTGCTCAGCAAATTCATTTGAGAATAAATGATTCAAAATATTATAAATGATTTGTTTTTGGCTTGTGTTCATTATAACGGATATTAATATAGATAGATTATATTAATATGTACCTACCTTTTGCAATATAATAATTGTAAAATATTATACTTATCTTATACTATATAATACCTACTACACAGGATTTTCAGCTGTACCTACACAATCACGCCACAATTTATTAAATATATTATTAAAATTAATTAAAATATGAAAACGTATTACGCAGCACATCACATATAAAACAATATATCGCGTGTAGTACACTATACCAGCAAATTCGTGATAATAATAACTTCAAACTTGTATTGTAAAAATAATAGTCGCACGAGCTCTGCATCAGATAACGGGTTATAGTATTCCCAAAACTTAATATTTTAGTTTCTATATAGTACATGGTACATCACTTTGATAACATTGCAATAGATCAACAAAATAGTAAATTTAATTACATATAATTCAGTATGTTAATTATTATTATTACAACTATAATATAATACTTAATTTGTAATATTAAAAATTGTTGCATTTTATAATATTATATACATATTAATAAAGCTACGAACTATTAATATTACAAAAAATACATGTTTATAATATTATAATAATGTTAAATAAAATATAAAAATGAAGTTCCAAAAATTATATTTCAATAACATAATCAAGACATTAAACAATGTACGTAATCTAAATTTAAAATTGCAAGGTTGCTGTAATGATAATGAGACTTCGTGTGCTATATGGGATGGGTTTGAAATTTGTTAAGAAATATGATTGTACGGGAGAAATATCTTATTCAACAATTCAGACAGCGGCCGTGTTTCGAAAACGGGCCGCCGACTATTCCGGATCTCCGCACTGCCACCATCACTATTCGTATACGAATATAATAATATTACATTTCACAACTTAAAACCTCTCACAACGGGCAAAACTATTCACGAGCGAAGCCGGGTAATTCAGCTAGTTTATTAAAATTCACATATCACTGTAGTAATGTGACTCAATTTTTATAAATTGTAGTACACAAGATAATGTTTTTCAAATTACTAACTATAGTTTATAATATTTATTCAGCTGTAATCTTACTGAGACATTCATCCAATGATGTAAACGCTGCTTCAAAAGTATCTGTGGTAATGGATGATGTTACAATAGAGATACAAGGGGAGGTACCATGGTGCATATTGTTTGCTAAAAAAATTTTTTGTAGAAGAAAATAGGGAGGAAGTTAACCAAAGACTTTATGTGTGGAGATTAGCTCTGGATGGAAAGGTATTAAGGATTAATGGAGGTAAGAAAGGGTATATAGAGTATGAGTTTGGTGAAAGAGAAGTAGTAGATGAAAGAGAAGTGTAATGACAATAAGCGGGGACAAGGTAAGTGAGGTTAAAAATGTTAAGTATTTAGGGTTTTTTGTACAAAAAAACGGGGGTTTTGATGAGGACGTGAAACATAGAATTAAATGCGGTTGGATCAAGTGGAGAGAAGCGTCTGGTGTTCTGTGCGATAAGAGAATTACAATGAGACTGAAAGGTGAGTTTTATAAGAGTGTAGTGAGACCAACTATGTTGTATAGTTCAGAGTGTTGGGCGGTGGACAAGAAAATAGAGCAGAGAATGAGTGTAGCAGTGATGAGAATGCTTAGATGGATGAGTGGGGTGACAAGAGAGGATAGGATAAGAAATGAATATGCGAGAGGAAGCATAGGAGTAGCGTCGATCGTAGAGAAGATGAGAGAGAATAGACTTAAGTGGTTTGGTCATGTTATGAGAAAAAAATATTGGGAAGCGGTAAGAACGGTTATGGAAATGAATGTTGAAGGAAGAAGAGGAAGAGGAAGACCGAAGAAGAAGTGGTTGAATGCGATTGAGTGTGATATGAGGACTGATGGTGTGTGCGTGGAAGATGTGGGAGATCGGGTCAAGTGGAGCAGTGATTTTCAACCTGGGAGTCGCGAATGATAATTTGGGGGCCACCAAAAATAATGAACGAAATAGTTTTTCGATATTATTTTAAAATAAAATAAAGTTAATTATTTGTTCGATACAATAATATGCTGAATAGCGTAAGCTCATCTGACGAGAGATTATTAAATTATTTACACTCGTATCGTATACGTATATTTGAACAATTTCAGTCGCAAATATTTATAATAATCAGTTCCTACCTAGGTGTCATTTGAGTAGTACACGTATTTCACGCTATATAAAATCAATTTTTTTTAGTACAGAACTACTGTACTGTTTTAATATGGATAAATTTTTATTTAAATATTTTATTTTATTGAATATACTTAAGAATACGTTTTAAAATAATGTTGTTTTATAATTAATTAAAGTTTTAAGTGAAAAATTATTCAGAATTGTATACCTTGTAAATATTTTATCGGTAATTAAATTAAATTTTGATGAATAAAACAACATTTTTTGAAGGGGTCGCATTAAAAAAAAAATTAAATTGGGGGGTCGCGATTCGGAAAAGGTTGAAAACCATTGAAGTGGAGGACTAGGACAAAGGTTGCCGATCCCAAGTAGTTGGGATAGAGGCGAGGAAGAAGAAAAAGAAGACTTAGAATCGTGATTACTAGTAACGTTATTCAATTCTAAAACAAATTTATATATACGTAAAATGTTATGCTACAATAAGTTTTAAGTCGTACGTATTTCGAAAATACAATAGACATTAAGACAAGTGATTTAAAATATTTTATCTACCGGTTATGATTCATATATATATATTAGAAAAATTAATGTAATATGATATTGATTTTTGTAATCCGACGTCATAAAATTCTGTTTTATTTTATTAAAGAAAAAATAATAGTTTAATTTCCCAAATACTCTTTGAATAATCATACATTTTTTTATCAATTTGACATATGTCCAAAATTTTGTGTTAAATGAATGCAGTAATAGAGTCGAAACAGTAGTTCAATAAATATATACGTAGAATGAGGTTTAAAAAATTTAAACATTTATGTAATAAAATACGTACTCTTTACCTTCTCCTCACACCAAGATTTTAGATGTCCACCTTTTTGTTCCTCATATAATATTTTGAGTTCTTAACATTTGATTATTTTATTTTCAGTCGCATAGTCTAAGATGATTTAATTAATTAAAAATAATACACAAAAGTACATACTATTAACACACCGGTCAACGTTTGTCATCAAATATTTACGAACATAGCCTAAAAATTTTTTTTCATAATGATTGTAATTTATATCCGTATGTTGCGTATTATAGATTTAATGATTTCCTGTAGGTAAAAAATTAACCCCCCTCATTTTATACAAAACTAAATTTCAATACTATATGAAAACTACTTAAAATTCTGAATTAACATAAATTATGGTATAAAATTGGTAATAAAAAATTACTTTTATCGTCACCCTCCAAATTTGACTCTTTTACTAAAAAAAAATAAATAAATTGAGTTAATAGAATTCAGTTGCTGAACGAAAAAATGGATGAGTTGACATTAAAATGACCTTTTCTTTTTTTTCTTTAATCGATTATTTGTACAATACCAGTACTCTAATTAAAGTATCATTTAATTCAAGTACCGAACTTGATGTAGTTTTTTTCTTAATATTATTCATAAACGTAAGAAAAACTATACACAACAATTATAATATAAAATCTTTAACATTTTCATTTAATTTTTCAAAATAAAATTTAATTTTTTTTTTCGTTATAATTATTTACTAAAATGATTATAGGAATTACATAAAATATTTACTATTGTTCACGACGGTTATTTCCGAAGTCCTATCTTACGGATGTATAAGATATATACTAAAATGTTAATATTAATTGGTATTGGAGCCACAAATATATGTGAGATTATCGACGACGTCGTTATTAACAATTGGATGGCGTGCAATAATAATAATAATAATAATAATAATAATAATAATAATAATAATAATAATAATAATAATAATAATAATAATAATAATAATAATAATAATAATAATAATAATAATAATAATAATAATAATAATAATAATAATAATAATAATAATAATAATAATAATAATAATAATAATAATAATAATAATAATAATAATAATAATAATAATAATAATAATAATAATAATAATAATAATAATAATAATAATAATAATAATAATAATAATAATAATAATAATAATAATAATAATAATAATAATAATAATAAATTTATGCATATTGGTGTCCGTTAATTTTATTTTATTTTGGTAAGAGGGCAACGGCCCTTGTTGCCGTCGTAACATTGTCACGGAACAACGTCGCGTATTAGTTTGTAATTTTTGTTTTAACAACAGTTTGTGATGTCGTTGTTACGTACGTAAATTATATCGTCGTACCTTTTACTTACAACCAGGGCCAGCTAAACTATGGGCGACCTGGGTGATCGCCAAGGGCACAGATCACAAAGGGGCGCTACACTTAAAAGAATATGACTTTGATATTTTTTTAAAATTATTATTGATTGTAAAAACAAAAATTTTAATTTTACTCGTGCTGCCATTAATTTAAAATACATAATAATATGAATTGTGTAATGTCTTTCTGTTATTTCGTAGAATAACTAAATTATTTTTTAAATCAAAATTGTTTGTTTTCATAAACGCAATTTAAGTAATGGTACCCTCATTGTTATCTTGAAACGTAGTGTCGACGTTTCTATATTATATATATATAACTAAATTGATAAATAACCAATATTATTTAAATATGTTAAAAAAATAAATTCGTAATAAAATAATATAATTTTGATTACTTATTCACTGTAACGGTTTTTAATCTTTATAGACACATTGTGTTTCTATAATAGTTTTAGTAGTAACGTATGGAGTGCCTAATTAGAAAATTTGTGTAATGAATTACGATAGAGTGTACAACATTGTTTCATAAATATCGCTATGTTAAAAAAAATACAATCATATTTTCAGAAGGGCGTCTAATGGTGATTTCACTAAGGGCACTAGTATGAGAAGCCCCGACCCTGCTTACGCCGCAAAAAATATACGTCCTTTTAAAATAAGTTGTGTTTTTACGTTCTTTGTTTTACGTTTTCGCGGATCGAGTGTAGTGTAGTCGCGCAAATAGCGAATTATTGTAATCCGGCTCAAATAGCCGCGCTAATCGTGCACAATATAATATTTATTGTAATCAGGCTCAAGTAGCCTAGATTTATTAAATCGTGCGGCTCAAATTGCCATTATTTTTATAACAGCTCTAATAGCTGCCTACAAGTGTTGAGACTTATCTGGATAAATTTATCTAGATAATTCATCTACAGTCGGGGCAACGAAAAATGAGCGCTGGCCCCCGCGACCCGTTGTTTTTACCCGCCGTTATGGCCAATGACTCTCAACATAGTGCAGCTGTCGCGCTGCCGCGCTCCGTATACCTATTGTATTATATTCGAAAAGTGAGCGGTAACAGTATACTGTACATGTTATGTCTGACACACATAGTCAGAGCGAAAAAAATCATTTTTAGTGTTTATAATTTCATTTAAATGTGTTCAGAAAAAAAGATTTGAATTCAGATTTTTTTTAAAAGCGCACAAAAAATTGCTGCTCAGGCTTGTGATGTTTCACATAAGACTGTGCGGCGTATATGTGTAGAAGCGAAAAAATCTTCAGTGGATAGTGAAGAAAAAGTGCAATTTCAACACGATCGTGTCTAAAAAAAACTACTTAAAAACAGTTTAAACGTCTTCCATTATTATGGTTTTTTAAACTTTAAACCGGTAATAGCAAAACGTTTAGGTTTCGAACAGCGTTATCAATACGAAAATAATGACGGACCGCACGGATAATAATAATAACAATAATAGTAATAATAATAATAATAATAATAATAATAATAATAATAATAATAATAATAATAATAATAATAATAATAATAATAATAAACAATAGCAAAAACGCATGAAAAAAAACGAATAACTTCGTAACGCGCGAACACACACGTAGTTGCGATTTTTTCAATAAGGATCTCGTCGAAAAACGTACACTAACGCAACACGATAGTTATAAATCGACTCGCGTACCGAAATATATTAACGTTTATAAAATACTGGGCGAGTACACACGCTCGATAGGTTTCGTAACAAAAAAAAAAATTCATGAAAATTTCGTTATAAACGTTTAAAAAATTCGAAAAAAACGAAATACGTTTATGGTAAAACGGTTATGATAACGAAGAACAGAAAACGACTGAAAAAAAAAACGAAAAACGACGTCGGAACCGCGGCGCATTCTTTTCCCGCAGTATATACGTCGACACGTAATACCGCCAAAATAAACGACGGGAGATATGAAAAATATGTTCTCAAAAAAACAATAAAACACGCACACGCGACATCGGTAACGATAAAGAAAGTCCAAAAAAAAAAAATGCGCGCGTAATAACGTTTTACGCTCCCAGTCCAAACAATTGGGTAAATGAAATGACTATAAGTGAACTGTAAATTGAATGGGCAAGGAAGATTTCTTTATAAATATGCGTCAAATTATATACATATAATTAAAACTTGTACACTATGGTAGTGCCTACCTAACACATAATTTTAATAACAAAGAGAAGAACAATAAATAATTTAAAAGCAATACGAATAATAATATGAAATAAATCATGAACACTAAAGTAAAAAAGCCGAATTATGTGTTGAGAAGTGAGACAGAATTCGTAGCATCCGCCAGGGACGATGCAAACACTGACGAAGTGACGACATTATTTTACACTAAGCACCTAGCTTAAAGTAGAATTTTTTAAATATTACTTCGAAACGATGACACTTGCAGTACAAATAAATGGACTTGTCTTAAAAAAATTCTGTGACTATATTGGCTAATCATTATCATCATTATATATAATAAAACTAAGTTAATAAAATGTGCGTGCCGATAAAACTTAAAAAGGAGTCCCGGCACGATAAAGGGACTTATATAGTGTAATAGCCCTTTATCCCCCCTCGAACAAGAAAGTTCCCGTTTTAACCTAAAGGGCGTGTTTTTAAAGATATAAGGGTTTTTCCAACCCTTCAACTTGGAAATTGTGTAGTGGCGCCACCTGTTGTCGAGTATTTCAACGATAATTTGGGTTGCATTTCGAAAGGCGCTGCGAGCAATTAAATTACATTTGTTACTATAATAAAGTCATTAAATTTTGTAGTGGAGTAGTGGAGTTAAAGCGACATAATTTTAGTTATTCAAATTAGTTCTGAAAACATTTTTAAATTTCGCGCCTTTACTACGTATGCTACAGCTGCAGAACCTATTGTTACCATGTATAACATAACATGTATTATTACATAACCTAACCGATAATGTCGAGAACATTCTAGAAGGTGTGAGCGAATATCCTAGAGCCTAGCTCTCTGAATATATAAGAGCCCGGTGTCGCCCGCCAGAGTTAGTTCGATTTCGAAACGAAAAGGAAAGAAGTTATCTGTGAGCCTTTATTTTGAAGTATCACGTGTGAGTATTTTTAATAGTGTGTTTAATTAATTCTAATGGTTTTTTTCTTTTCTTTTAATTGTAATTTCCTTAACCTTCAAGCAGTCGCGCGACGTTGAATCGATGCCTTCTATATACTTTTATATCGCGCGACCGCTTGTAGGTTAAATAAATTTTTTTCTTTGTCTCAACGTACCCCACGTTTACGTAACAATATATTTGTCTATAAAATGTTTATTTAATTTATATTTTACAGAATACAATGCCTAGACGTAAAAGAGGAGGAGATCTTGCCAGTTCTGCAGCGAAACGGCGGAAACAAAAAGAATATCGAAGAAATGAAACGGAAGAAGATCACGATGCACGTTTACAAAATCAAAGAACCAGAATGAACACCCTGAGAAGCAGAAAAAGCGAAGAAAGAAAAGAAAAGAAAAGTATTGAAGAATCGAGAATTTTAAAAGATAATCTAACAAAGGAAGCATTCCACTACGAACCGACGAAAAAATATTACAATCATAAATATGTTGTAATCGGATAAATGAATAACATTTGCAAATTTTGCCACGCGAAAAAATTCAGTAAAGAAACACCAGGTCTCTGTTGCATGAATGGAAAAATTCGACTACCACCACTGGAAGCACCTCCGCAGGAATTTTTACATTACATGACCGGGGAAACACTAGAATCAAAACATTTTCTTTAAAATATAAGATCATACAACTCCTGCTTTCAAATGACTTCTTTCGGTGTTACTTCGACTAACACTAATAGAAATGAATTTGAATATGTATTTTCAATTCAAGGGCAAATTTATCACAAAATAGGATCGTTACTACTAATGCCTAACGAAGACTGTAAATTTCTGCAAGTATATTTCATCGGAAATGAAGAACAAGAAAATGAACAACGATGCACAAATTTTAATGGATTGAGACGCGAAATAATCTAAGATGTACAGAGGATCCAGTGGCGGTTTTGACGAAACTTTTAGGGGGGGCGATTTAAAATATCAAACCCCTCCTCACATGTGTATCTCTAGTGTAGTTTAGTACATTGGCAGACAATGGGGGGCTTGGGGGCTTCGCCCCCTAAAAGTTTAGTTAGCCCCCTCAAAAATGGTTTGAAAAATTATTATAATAATATTTAAATGTATTTATATATAGACATATATCGAGCGAAGCGAGAAAAAATTTTTTTCAATGGCAATTTAGTATACTGTCTTATAGCGACTTAAACCCTCCAATAATTTAACCCGATTTCCGCTAATGCACCGCTATTACTCCTCAAATTGCGGAATCGGGCATTAGCTTCACTGATTAAATAAAATATTATTATTATTATTATTATTATTGCATATGACGTGATTTCGGCTACCTATTGTAAATGAATAAAAAACAAAATAAATATAAATAAAATAAATAAATAAAAACATATTAGTATATAAATAAGTAGATAAAAATAAAAAATAAATTAAATAAATTAATAACACAGTAACATAGGTAAAATTAGGTAAAGTAAAAATGAGTGAATAATTGCAAAAATATGAAAATATAAAAAAAAATTAATAAATACAAGATAAGATAATGAACGGGGTGGCTGAACTACAAATTACTGGCCGTGACAGAGACGAGTTCGGTAAAATCTTAATCTAAAGGCGCAGTTCTAGGTTTTTCATCCAGGTGATCGCTTCTGGTTCTGCCCTATGGAGTTTTTCGATGCCTCCCTCGAACCTGATTCTCGGGCACGTGTCCACGATGTGACGGACAGTCTGCTCCTCACCACATTCACAGAGCGATGACTCTGACATACCCCATCTGTGTAAATTGTAGCCACATTTGCCCTGTTCGGTTCTTACTCGGTTTAACGTTGACCAGAGTTCTCTTGGTAGGTCATAGCCGGGGACTTTTACTTCTGGATTTTCTATCAAGGAGCAATTCCGGACCTCTGATGTTTTCCAGCGACTTTTCCATGTTTCGCTAAGTGGCTCCAGCTGAGTGTCTGTTTCCCATATGGGGTGTCTGGATTTAAGCCTTCTTAAGGGATGCTCTGTAATATCTTTGAACAATGGTAGATGTTGGTTGGATTTGACAGTGTTTAGAATACGCTTGGTACACTCATACATAAAATATAGACATATGTGACAAATTATGCATAAATATGTAAATTTCAAAATACAATTTTTCGGGATTTGTGATAGTGAAGATGACTTATGCTATTGTTTTTGAATTTTTTTACTTTTTGTCACAATAATATTAATTTTTGTGTGTTTATTTAAAATATAGATAATTTGAACTAACAAAAAAATTTAATTATGTGCTAAAGCATCTCAGCCATCGAGCAATGAATTAGACTAAATATTATTATTATTATTATTTTATAATAATTAAAAACACAATTAGAGTAAAATATTTCGTAATGAAACTATTTTCGATATTTTACTAATATTATGACGTCGCATACAAGCGACTATTTTTTATTGATGGGCTAAAAAGAATGTGATAATGAGCCGAGGGAGTTGTGGATGTTGCTAAGGGGGAATTACTTAGATAACGTTTCAGAATTTTGTTATTACTATACATTTGAAAGTAATTATACATTATTGCATTCAATAAATCGATTCTGAGTGGAGCTCCGGTGTAATATTGCACTTATTTGTCAAAAAATTTACAGTAGCGACTAATAAACAAAATAAATTGTGACTTATGATTTTCAAGATTTTTTGAATATATAGTTGAAATAACGTAGGACTCATGTATACAATTTGCAGCCCTTAAAACAAAAAATTTCCTCATTTTACGACTTAAATAGCTCAACATCTAATAATTATTGCTAATAACAGCCCGGAATCGAATGACATTTTTTTACACACACACACACACACACACACACACACACACACACACACACACACACACACACACACACACACACACACACACACACACACACACACACACACACACACACACACACACACACACACACACACACACACACACACACACACACACACACACACACACACACACACACACACACACACACACACACACACACACACACACACACACACACACACACACACACACACACACACACACACACACACACACACACACACACACACACACACACATATTCGGTGTAAATTTCAAGAATCTTGGACCATTATTTTAGTAATTTTTTGTACTGCTTTTAAAAACTATATTGAGATAGTATGGTTTTTTTTCAATTGTATGGGTTCATTTGATAATTACGCATAAAAGGAAACTATATTGAGAAAATTCACAAACGTTTCAAATAAAATACAAACTAGATGACAATTTTCTACCGGAACTTAACACATAATGAGATCATTCGAGCATTCTTTCTAATAAAAATTAACATCCTTGTAAAACCAATAGCAATAGTAATTGTCTGAGTTTTATTACTATAGAGAAAAAAAATCAAATAGTTATTTGTATGCATACGTATTATGTGTAAAAGTAACGTCCAGGGGGGCGATCGCCCCCATCGCCTCCCCCCCCCCTAAAAACCGCCACTGAGAGGATCTTACACAAATACAATCAACTGATTTACATATTCAAAACAACATTAGACCGCATGATTTCTGATGACTATAAAATTGTAGTTCGAGCCGATAAAAGACCACGTGGAGAACACGAACGTAGATTTAATGCACCTCAGATAGATGAAGTCGCCATCGTAATTGTGGACAATGAAAATACAAGCCGTGATATAATTGTACAACGAAGAAGAAAAGGACTACAACGCATTGCAGAGACACACCGTTCATATGATGCTCTTCAATATCCGTTAATATTTCTGCACGGAGAGGACAGATATCATTTCAATATAAAACAAATTCATCCTGAAACAGGCATAGAAACAAACAAAAAAGTCACTTCCAAGGAGTTCTATGCTTACCGCTTAATGATCAGAGACAATGAAATATACAATCACATACTCAACACTCGCCGTTTATTCCAACAATTTCTGGTAAATATGTACGCAAAAATAGAAGCAGAACGGATGCTTTACATAAGACTGAATCAGAAGAAACTAAGCACAGAAGAATACATCCACCTTCGAGACACGATCATAAATGACGGCAATATTGACGATATTGGAACAATGGTAATCTTACCCTCATCATACATAGGAAGTCCAAGACATATGCACGAATATACTCAAGGTGCCATGACCTACGTAAGAAAATATGGACGACCTGATCTTTTCATAACATTTACATGTAACTCATCGTGGCCAGACATCAAAGAACAACTAAAATACGGACAAACCTCCATGGATCGACACGACATAATAGCCCGAGTTTTTCGACAAAAACAAATAAGATTTATTGAAGTCATCACAAAATACCACATCTTTGGAACAGTTAGATGCTGGATGTATACAATCGAGTGGCAAAAACGAGGATTACCTCACTCACACAATCTCATATGGCTACACGATAAAATTTATCCCACGGATATCGACAAAATCATCTAAGCTGAATTTCCCAATCCACAAAAAGATCCGGAACTATACAACATAGTAGTGAAAAACATGATTCACGGACCATGTGGACCATTAAACTTCAATGCGCCATGCATGAGTGATGGAAAATGTACAAAAAAATATCCAAAACCATACTTGGACAATACAAAAACTGAAGATGACGGCTATCCCAAATATAGAAGACGATCACCGAAAAACGGTGGCTTCACAGCAAAAATACAAATACAAGGCAGAGAAGAACTGGAAATAGATAATCAATGGGTAGTACCATATAACCCACTACTATCCAAAATGTTCCAAGCACACATAAACGTTGAATACTGCAATTCAGTAAAATCTATTAAATATATATATGTAAGTACGTAAACAAAGGTAGTGATATGGCAGTATTTCAAATAGTCCAAAATAGCGAACAAAATAACAGAAATGATGAGATCCTCATGTACCAAATGGGAAGATACATCAACAGTAACGAAGCAGCGTGGAGGATTTTTAGTTTTCCCATACACGAACGCGAACCAGCTGTGCAACATCTAGCAGTACATTTGGAGAATGGACAGAGAGTTTACTTCACAAAAGACTCGGCTAGAAAAATTGCAAGCGAACCACCTCAGAACACAACATTAACAGCTTTTTTCCAACTGTGCCAAACGGATCCATTCGCAAAGACATTACTGTATGTCGACGTCCCTATTTATTATACGTGGGACAAAACAAGGAAAATTTTTCAACGACGAAAACAAGGAATGCCAGAGGAGGGTCATCCAGAAATCATGAAAACTAACGCAATAGGTCGAGTATACACTGTACATCCAAACAATGCCGAATGTTTCTATCTCCGGATGTTGTTACACGAAATACGGGGACCAATAAGTTTCACAGATCTCAGGACCATTAGTGTAAATAATGAGAAAATGTTTTCAATAAATTTTTTTGCTTTTTACGTCATAGTTTATTTTTTTATTTCAACTACCACGTAATCTCATATCAACTCCCGAGCGAAGCCGGGTATCATAGCTAGTACATACATATACCTCAGTAGCGTACACGGGGGGAGGATATGGGGGATAGATCACCCCTGGCCTTTTTTTTTTTAGAATTTTTTGCCTTTATAGTGTTTTTGTAATGAAAATATTTTTATAAATTATATTTTCTTTTGGTGATAACCGTATCACAGAATATATTCTGTGACCATGGTGTAGACTCAAATCAATTTTATTTATACCATATTTTTTTATCTAATCTAGTTAACGCATGGACAAAATCACGGATATAATATAATATTCTATATCCGTGGTTGAAATCAAACTGACGGTTACGAGTTTACGACGATAATCTAACAATATACTAAAAATAATAAATGTGTAAGTATTGTGTATTTTATGATTTTCATGTTGATATTTTGATAAACTAATTAAGTGTTTCACGTTCAAAAATGTCGAAAAATAACATAAAAACTATTTTGTTGTGAAAGAAAATACGAGTAATAGTAAACGCATCTCCGATAGCAGTACAGATGAAGTAGCTTCAACATCAAACAATAAAAAAAGATGTGAAGAAACTGTTGAATTGTGTTTAATGTCTTCTGTACAGGTTAATGTTGCATCTTTTTTTTTCTACCTGAATTCTGAACACTACATTTTTTAATTATGTAAAATCTAAGAATATGTATGAGCATTGCTTAAATATTATTGAGTATTTAAGTTGAAAATATCAAGATTAATAATAGCTTTAATAATTAGTATTATAATTTATAACATTACCTACCTATTTAATTAATTTAATGCTTCTTATAACTATTTATTTGTATACTTTTCCCTAATTATAGGTGAATTGTCATAGTATACCGACAACGCAAATGCATAATGCTAATGACGTTTTTTTATATATAAATCGTAGTTTGTCGGATAATGAGAAAAATATAGTAAGACGAAGTGCTTTATTAATACATATTTATATATATATATATATATATATATATATATACCTATTTATTTATTTATCTTATCACAATAGTTTACAATACCATAAAACTTCTCTTTTAAAAGCAGACATGTTTTTAAACATTTTTGTAAAAAATGTAACATCAATTATTGATACACTGGATAATGATAGGTAAATATGCTAATAGACAATATTGATTTAAAAATTGTTTTAAAATATATATCCATTATCCATTTATTTTAAATTTTAGAACTAAACAAAAAAAAGCTAAACAGATTGAAGTTAACTGTTAAAGTTTCTATTATGGCTGATGAAGTCCTCGATATTATGTTTCAGACCAATAGGAGAATAGATATTTTACTATAAAGTTAAATAGTTAAAGTTATAGTTATAAGTAGTTAAAGTTTTCAAATAAAGTTTAAACAAATAAATAATATGTTCTATTTTATATTAATGTATAAGTGTTAGTTGGTAAACTATAATGGTTCGAGGTTAGAAGTAAACTTTAAAAAAAATATATTCATCCTCCATCCCACAGAAAATTCCTGTATACGCCACTGATAGACCTATTCAAAAGGACTCTTTTGTGGGGTAGAGGGGTGAAAGTGAAGGGCTTACCGAAAAGATCGAGTAACAAAATAAAAGAAAACGTTTGACACATACGTCATTAGAAATTCTTATTGTTAAAACAATAAGCAGTTGTCATTGCAACGGTACATAATATCTAGCAAATACCTTTTACATAAATATAAACGTTTTTAATAATTTAACTTTTTATCACGATTTGGGTTGATATGAACACATTGAAGCAATCGCATCATTCTAATTATACAATTCATTAACACAAATATGTTTATTTAAATTATTTAATTGCTCTATATTTAATTATGGATAAAATCGTATCTAATTACTCACAATTGTTATACAGTTTCTGATATATAACACGAGTTGGGTCATGATCTACATGAAGAAAAAAATAATTTATAACGTATATACTAGTATGTCGGATACTGGAAATTATTAAATTGATTATTATTGTCAAGGAAATTAATAATATATATATTCACACTGCATATATATATACAATATACACTATTAAGAATTACGCTGTATGATACCATAAACCGGATTCAATAGATATTGACACTTTATTTTTGTCATGAGATAAATCAAATATGTACCCGAATCGGATTAATTACAGGCTTCCTATTTTATATCAAAGGACTATTGCAAGTTATTGTAATATTTTTAAAGTTTTAATATCCATTGAAAATAAAAATACAAAACTGTTTATTTTTTAAATTATATTTGTTCGGTAGTGGACTGTATAAAATTAATAAATTTCGATTAAATAATAATTGCATTTATTTAGTGCAAAAAGATAAATAATAGAAAACCTTTACGCAGGTATTATAACGAAAAAAAGAGAGAGACGAACGGCGACGTACTACTAAAAAAAATAAAAGAAAAAAAAATCCAAATAAAAAGAATACGCCTTTACAGTGTTGCCAGTATTAAAATTGCTTTTTTGAACATATTACATATAAATAGAAATATTGTATAATAGTACTTACCTTCTATACGTGTATTATTTTCGATTTCTTCTATTTTATGATTTGACATTTTTGTAATAAAATCATTATTGTATATCGAACAACCATATAAGACTGGTACTTCACATGTATTATTTTTTATCTTTGTGTAATACTAAGTTTATATGTATAATGAATCTATTCTTGTTAAAGTAAACGATTTTAAGCAAATAATGAATTTCAAAATAAACTAATGTTCTCTGATATAAACAGTGGTAGTATATAATAATATTTATAAAAACAAGTTATTAATAAAAACTTACGCATACATTTCTCCTCTAAACAAATAAACAAAAATATATTATTACAAATTAATAGGTACTCAAATTTATTTCTACACGTACTCGTATATAAAATGTCATGAACATGGTTAATATTATAACTTATGAGTTATGAAAATAAGAACAATTTAAAATCAATAACGTATTCTACTGTAAGCCATTATTTACAACAAAAATATTATTCTAGTTGAGACAAATACCTAAATACATAATTTATATAAATATCACAGCTACAATACCTTTTATTAATAAACTAATTATTATAATATTATCGTTGAAATTGTATTCTTATGTGTTGTCCCACATTTAGCCCGGAATTTTGGTAGAGTAATTTCTAATGAATGTTTTCATTTAATTTTTGAATAAGTAGCTTGTAAAAAATGCATGTAATTAGCAATATAAATTTTGTAACAGTACGGTTAGATAGTACAGTAACAACGATGAAGAGTTAAGTCCGCCCAAACGGAATAGAGGGTGACATCTAGTGAAACAATAACATGATAATGCATACCGGCATACATGTTAAGAATAGGTACTTTTTTTTTGTATTCCGAATACGTATTCGAATACTTCAGTTGAATTGTATTCAGAATACGTATTCGAATACTTTTTCTTAAATGTATTTAAATACAAATACAAATACTTTTTAAAAGTATTTCGAATACTTTAAGAATACTTTTAAATTTTGTAACTTGTTAACTTTTTAATAATTTTTATTGCTCAATATTGCTATCAATTCAATCCGGGTCGTTCAATATTTTTATCATGAGTTTGATTGTCTCAATTTAATTTATTATAATTATTTGTATTGGGTTCATTATTATTAAATCTCTCACTATTATTGTTGATATATTTTTATACTGGTTATTAGTGTTTAAATGTCGTTATTATTAGTAATTCTTATGTTGTTAAGCTGTTCTTTTAAATCTATACACATTACTTTTTTTTAATATTAAAATTTTTTTTTGCTTACAAAATATTCAATAAAATAAAACAATTATAATACACATGCATATATTATAAGAGATAATAAAAATATGTTATCGATGTGGGCCATGTGGCGATGAGACTACTTTTTTAAACTAGCTCAGTTTAAAGTATTATATTTATTAATGTGTTTTTTTTTTAGAAAAAAACGAAAGTAATATTTTGTCAATTGATGTACTAAAATCTATAATTTACCCATAATATAGGTTAGGTACCCAAAAGTTACGTTCAGACGGTGACTACTCGATTCGATTTTTTCACGTACAAGATTTTATCGAATACGAGACGATGTTTCACACGGGACTTGTTCGGAACACACGCGATTCAAACTAGCATTTCGCGCGCAACACCGCAAACCGGTTTGGATGATAGCGCGGCGAATGTAGAAAATTCGAGAAAATTCTACCACTTCGCCGCCTACTCTCTCTATAGCTGTCGTCGGGTGACATATCGGCGTCACGCGTGCCGCCGCAGCAGTACGCGCGCGACTCCGGTTAAGAGTGTTCGCGCTGCCTTTAACGGCGTTTTTCTCACCGTCCGTAGTGCGTACGATATTTTCGTACGCCCATATTGCCGCGTGTGCGTGGATCGACCAGACGGTACGCTGGTCGGTATATAAGTCGTCTTGCGGTCCACCGTGGCAAATTGTTGTATTGTACAGTGTCCGAGAAGAACATAAAAGTCCGCGGTGGTGTATTCGCCATCGTGTGTTGTTCGAGACAACGCGGCGTCGGCGTGAAGTTGTGTGTGTATGGGCCACACGACCTGGTGATAGCGAGTGATACTGATACAGGTGCCGCCGAGATTACGTTACGGTATCGCAGTATAGTGTATATGGGTCAAGTTCAATGTCAATCTATTCTGGTATACTCGTATGTTATTGTAATTGAATATTATCACGGACATAGGTCCGTGTTTGTACTTATGCTTAGTTTTTAAGTTGCGTTCTATTGTCAGTATTATTATTATTATTATATGTTTTTAGAATCTTCCGTATTATTTTGTTGTCTCTTTTACAATTAGTACTGTTTAGAACCGATCCATCTCGTCTTACACGAACCATATTTATTTTATGTAGTCACTCGGGCCAACTGTACATAAAGAGCTCGTTTGGCGAACAGGACTAGTTTTTTTTTCACGTATACGGGTTTTGAGCATAGCTGACAGTCTACACACAATCTTAGTACTCACCATATTCTTGTCTTTTTTTTCCAAATTTTGAATTCGGAATAAACTTTATTTAAATATTTTCCACGAATTTTGTGTGACAGCTTTATTTTTATAAATGTCCAATGATTTATCTCAAAAATTAGGCCGTTCTTCAATTCTTTGATTGATATTGGGAAATCGTCTTCCATCTTGAAAAGATTAGAACAAGTTCCTATATTTGACGCACGACAATAGACAATAATTGTGAAACATCGAAAACTAGTTCGAAATTCGGGAAATTTTTGTTCGCATGAACGACACAAAAATATAAAAATAAGCATTAATTTATCACGTATTAGATAAAGACGTATATTCGAGATTTTTCAAATAGTAATGACAAGTTCGTACGGTCGTACCACAGATTAGATGAATGTTCATCTAATCTGTGGTCGTACCATAGATAATATATAATGGATAGGCCATATTCGTTATCAGGCGTTCCCGAATCTTCTGTCTCACTCAGCAAATATTTTCATATCATATATACAGGTAACAATATATAGTATATTATTGTACATTTTGTCATTTTATATTATTACTAGCTGAATTACTCGGCTTCGCCCGTGTGTAGTTTTTATATAATTGAGCTAGTCGTGGTATAAACTGATCAATGTTTTCCGTACAACTCTCATAATATTAAGAGAAATAATGTTAAATTATTTAAATGACACGCTAAAAAACCATAACCTTTAAATACAATCCTCCCCTCAGACAAAAAAAAAAATGAATAATCGGGCGACGTGGTGACACTCAAGACTTCAGCAGGGTATTTGGAACAACTCTGTAAAATCCGAAAAATCGGTAAACAATTTTGTATATTCATGAGAAATCAATTATCATACTACATGATATAGGCGAGAATCATTATTTCATGGAATAATTCATGGAACAAAAAGTAATTTATTGCTGAGTAGGATAGAAGATATGATTTTACCTAAGCTAACCTATTGCTATCTCTCTTCTTCATTCGGGAACGCTGCCCGCTATACATTCTGTATACACATGGCCTATCCATTATATATTATCTATGGGTCGTACGGAGTACGGGAATAAAAATTTCACAAATACGAGATTTTACCGTATGGTTCTAGACGTTCTAGTGTGAACGTACTAATATATTGCTCATTACCACTGTTCTATTCAATAAAATACCGTATACGTTATACGGGAAAAATATCGTCGTCTGAACGTAGCCATAATAGTTACGAGACATCTATGAACTGACACAAACACAATGAGCCGTATTCATAAAAAAAAAGATATGCTTATACTCGCAAAATATGAAGGAAATCCTTCTGCTTGTATTCATAATAATTGTAAGCAGAACCTTATACTTGTAAAGCAGAAGCATATCCTAATACTTACATAAAAGTAAATAGGTATACATAAACTTAACCTGCTTTTACTTTAAATAAAAAGCAAATCCTTCAAAAAAGCTGAGTTGGCTCAGTAGTGGACTCACTTCAGTACTGAAAGGTTGTTTTATCCGATTCTCATCACGATGGTAGATGTTGTGCATGTGAGGGATGTTAAACATTACAAGCCCCGTTTACCTACACTTGTTCGTGATTTTAAAGATTTATACCGTTTTGAAGAAAGAAATGTACAGTGGCTTGCGGACAGATTTTTAGGTACGAATGAAGAAACTCGGGGAGGTGCATTGTCATCTGTTCATAGAATGAAGGTTTTTTTGCGTTATCTCAGTGATCCTGGTTATCAAAAAGGTGTTGGTGCTGAACTTGGTGTTAGTCAAGCTACGGTATCTCGGTCTGTGAATGCAGTAGTTGACAGCATAATTGCTCATGCAAATGAATGGATAAAGTTTCCAACTACCAACAGTGAAATAATGGAGGCAAAACAGATATGGCAAAGGAAATATAAGTTTCCGACAGCAATTGGTATAATCTATTGTTCCCATATAGGGATATTGAAACCAAAACTCTATGGAGATGAATACATTAATAGAAAAGGTGAGCCTACTCTAAATGTTCAAGCCACTTGTGATGCCAAAGAAATATTTACTAGTGTTGACATTAGTTGGCCTGGATCCGTACACGACTCCTGGATATGGAAAAATTCACAAGTGTGCTTACAATTAAGAAATATAGACAATGCTGTGCTAATTGGTGACAGTGGATATGGGATAGATCCATGCCTCATGACTCCATTTGAAAACCCTACTGCTGCTGCTGAAGTAAAATATAACAAACTTTTGAAAAAAGCGATCGGTATGTGAACGGGAACATCCAAAGTAGACTCTATTTATAAACGACAAACGCGTTATCGCGATCATATTAGACCGATTAAAGTTTACCTTTTACTTGTATTTGGAGGCTATCCTTGCGAGTATAAGGTAATCATTATGAATACAGAAAGAAGAAAATGCTTGTACTTCTACCTTTCGCTTTAAAACATAACCTTACACTTCTACCTTATGCTTGGGAGGACATCCTTCGTTTTTATGAATACGGCCCAATAATTATTACAGATAATACATAAAAACGTGTATATCGGTTCGGTGGTATTTCCCGCCCGCATTAATACAGTGGACGATTTTGACAATAACAATAAAATATCATTAAATGATCTTCTAATAATAATAATAAAATTCCACATAATAATGAAATAATTGATGATCAAAAAAATAGTTATATATGCCCGACGATAATGACTTCATGCTAAGTTGCTATTATCTTGAAATAAATATTCTATGCAACATATTTATACAATATTTACCTAGATAATATTTATTAGGAAATATATAAATGTACTTACTCATAATTTCTCCAATTGTATTCTTTGTATGAAAATGAAATGACAAAATGTAAGATAAAAAAATCAACAAAAAATATAAGAAAAAATCGCGTAAAAAACATGCATAAAAACTTATACATACAAAAGAAAACCTGTGTTGAGTGATATCTCTTTTATTTGCGACGAGCGTATACATTTTAGGTTATGTTATGGCAGTGAGATTATAATTATTGTGTTACAAAGACGTATGATATAACAAGGGAGGATACCCGTTGTCCGATAAAATGGAAGAGGAATAGGATTTATTAGTCCGACTTATCACTGATACCAACTTACATTTTATCTAAAATTATTATGAAGCATTTCCGTGTTTTATAATTTGTGTCCCTGAGTTTAGTTCGATGTAGTTAGAATTAGTTATAATATTATCTCTGAAGACGATTATTATTTTCATTTAAATATTATTTTTAAATGTATATGAAATAAATAAAAGTAAATTAATAATTGATAAGAGTTAGTATTGATAAGCGGTAAGTAAGTATTTAGTTATATTCTGGTCAAATTCATTATTATTATATTTTTCAGATTTTAGGTTTCTATAGTCACAGAAATGTGAATTTTTTTTCTTATCAATCTCTGCCCCCACCAATCTGTCGGACAACGGTCTTCCTACGATACAACAACATCTTATACTATGAGTGATACAAACATTACAAACATAGGATTTACTTAAGAGCCGATGTGTAATGTTTTATATAACCAATATTCACAATAAATAATAGATGCATGACGCGTGTATATTTGTTACGATTTATTAACATGCAAATACATTATAACGTGTAAACAATTTTGTAGCGGAGAAAGAGAAAAACACACGACATTTCATTAACGATTAACAGTCAAGAAAAACATTGTGGTTACAGACGTTACAGTATATGATAATGATATGAATTTATGATAACGATTATAAGAATACAGTGTTGCCAACACTACACTGCCCCTCTTTAAGTTTATGAACGATTTAATAGATAACACTATGACATAATAAAATTAAATAAAAGTATTCTGTGATCAATATTACAGTATAGTACAAAACATGATTTAGATACACATTAAATGGAATGAACATTAAATATTTTACATAATACAGAAATAGTAAATACATGTAACATAGTGATAATTATTTAGTATTACAATATAAATATATAATAAACACAATGAATAATTTAGTTTACATAATCTTTAAATTTAATGGGCTTTACAGTTTTCCTAACAGGTCTTTTAAATTGTTCTGTAACTTCGGTTTCTGTATCTACTGTAAGTTGTTTACTAGGAATATTTTCATATAATACACTACTTTCACTTTTTTGTAAATCTATCTTTTCACTTGTATCCCAACCTGGACTTTTATTTTCATACATATTGACATCCTTATTTATACCAATCTCATCATAAAAATTGCCTAGTTTAATAATTTGGTCTACATGTCTTTTACAGTAATAGTTACACGTTTTATCTTTACAAATATAAACAGAATTTCCTACTTTCTCATCGATTACATAAGTTCTCCATCCTTTCTTGTTGGGTCTGCTATAATCTCTAACATAAACACATTCTCCAACCTCAAACGTTTTGTTATGTAATTTACCTTTGTAGTTCCTAATTTCTCTAATAATTGCTTTGTTATTCTTGTCTGTCTTTTTAATATGGTCAAATCTAGTTCTTATATGCCTCTTGAACATTAATTCAGAAGGTGTGGATCCTGTTGTGCAATGTTCACTGTTTCTGTAGGAGAATAAATATTTGTGTATAGCAGATTGCACAGAAATGTTTTTGTCGCTTTGCATAGCCTTTTTAAATCCTAGTTTAAACGTTTTAACACAGTTTTCTGCTGCTCCATTACTTGCAGGGTGAAATGGAGGAATAGTTACATGTTTAATGTCATTCATTTCACAAAACTGACTAAATTCATAAGATGTAAAAGAAGTACCATTGTCAGAAACGATAGTGTCTGGGAGACCAAATCTGGAGAAAATTTCTTTCAGCTTTTCTAAGGTATTGAATGTATCGGCTTTAGACACTTGGAAAATTTCAGGCCACTTGCTATAAGAATCGATGACAACTAGAAACATTTTATTATTAATAGGACCTGCATAATCAATGTGTATTCTTTCAAAAACATAAGATGATTGTGGCCATTTAGTTAAAATACACTTCTTGGGTTCTGGTCTATTTTCTAAACATATATTACAATTCTTAGATAATTGTTCAATATCAAAGTCTAATGACGGCCACCAAAAATAAGAACGAGCGATTAATTTCATCTTAACTATGCCAAGATGTGAACTATGCAGTTCTTTCAACAGTAATTGAGTTAACTTTTGAGGTATTACTGTTCTGTATCCCCATATCAATACATTATCCTCTATACAGAGTTCATTTCTACGGTTGAAAAAGGGTTTTAATTCCATAGATGTTTCCTTTAACCAACCACTTTTTAAACAACTCATTACTCTTTGCAATAATTTATCCTTGAGGGTCTCTGATCTAATCTGAAGAAAGCTGACAGGTACATATCCTTCTACCCAATTTATTGCATCTATATTACTATTGTTATTAATGTTACTTTCATGTATATTCTCTATACTAGGTAAACGAGATAAACTATTTGCTATAGTATTATCTGATCCTTTTACATATTCAATTTTATAATTAAACCCCGAAAGAAAAAATGCCCATCGCTGTAGACGGCCTGATGCCATTTTTGGAATGGGTTTGCCTTCGCCTAGTAAAGGAATTAACGGTTTATGATCTGACTTAATAATGAATTCTCTACCTTTGAGATATTGATAGAACTTTGTTATCCCCCACACTATAGCCAACGCTTCTTTATGGATTACCGAGTAGTTTTTTTCAGCACTGGTTAAGGTACGAGATGCGAAACTAATCGGTCGTTCTGAAGAATCTGAAAATTTATGAGAAATAACAGCTCCAATTCCATGATCAGAAGCATCACATGACATTATTATGGGTAATGAAGGGTTATAATGAGTTAATACTTGATCCGATTTTAACGATTGTTTTACATTATTGAATGATTTTGAACACTCATCATTCCAAATAAATTGAACGTTTTGTTTAAGTAGTTTGTGAAGCGGAGCTAAAACAGTTGCTAAATTTTTAATAAATTTACCATAGTAATTGACCATGCCTAAAAATGCTTTTAACTCTGTAACATTGCTTGGTATTGGCATTTTAGAAATACTTAAAACTTTATCTTCACTTGTTCTTAATCCATCCTTATCAATCACGTGTCCTAAATACTTAACGCTTGTTTTAAAAAATTCACACTTTTCCTTATTCAGTTTGAAGCCAGACTCTTTGCATCTTTTAAAAACTTCTTTTAAATTTTGTAAATGCTCTCTATCGTTTTTACCAGTAACAATCAGATCATCCAAAAGATTAGCTGTGTGTGGACAATTTTTAAATACTTTTTCTACTTCTCTCTGAAAAATTGCAGTTGCTGGTTTAATACCGTAGGGTAATCTAAATACTTCATACACTCCTCTGTGCGTGCTCCATGCTAATATTTTACTTGTTTGTTCGTCAACTTTTAGTTGGTTGTAAGCGTTTTTGAAATCTAGTTTTGTAAACCTATTGCCTCCTTCAATCTTTGCAAAAAGCTCCTCGATTCTAGGAAACGGATAGTGTACGTCTTTTAAATGTTTGTTAATAGTTACTTTATAATCTGTACACAAACGCAACTTACCGTTTGGCTTTAACACCGGAACTAATGGTGTATCCCACTGACAATTTTCACTTTTCTTAATAACCCCTGCGCTTTCCAATCTATTTAATTCCTTCTCAACCGCCAATTTGTAAGCAAATGGTATTTGTCGGTGTTTAAAAAAAATAGGATTTATTTCCTCTTTAAATTCTAAATGGATCTCAAAATTTTTATATTCTCCCAATTTATCCTCAAAAATTTCTTTATACTCCTGAATTAGTTTTTTTATATTTGCGTTTTGATCACATTCAATGTTATTAACATTACTTATTTCTTGCACCAATGAAATATTAAATTGTTTCATGAGATCTCTTCCAAATAAAGGATTGGGGTACGGCTTTAGCACACTTTTAATTACTAACAATATCGCCTTGACACTTTTATTATTTACACTGACGTTCGCCTTAAACTGTCCTATCGGTTTTAATGTAGAACCATCAAAAAATCTGAGGTTAGTATCGACTGGTTCTAGTTTACTATTAGGCCAATTTTTTTTAAACACATCCTCAGTTAAAATAGACCTTGCCGCACCTGAATCGATCTCCATATTTAAGCTCACACCATTTATTTTTGTTACGATTAATTCTGGGAGTATATGTTTGTTAGATGTTACATTAAACAAATTAAAATCTTCTAACGTTTCAATATTATCAGTATCACTAATCTCTAGATTACCTATTACATTTTTATTTTCTTTACAACAGATTGCTAAATGTCCTATTTTGGAACATATTTTACACTTATAAGACCTGTACTTACAGTTCTTGAAGTCGTGGTTTGGTTTACCGCAGTGAAAACATGAAGTATTGTCCTTAAACGTTGTTCCTTTTCTGTTTCCTTGGCCTTTGTGGAACGATTGATTACTCTTGGGCTGTTTTGGACGATTTGATGTTCCTTGTTTACCATTTAAGTTTCGTTGTCTTGAATATTGATGACTCATTCTGTTTATAGGAACTGATGCTTCGATGGATTGTGTGGTAGAAGCCTCCCTTTTACGTGCGATTTCCACTAAATCGGCGAGGGTTTTCTCTGATTCTTCTTCATATAGTCGATCGAGTATTGGTCCTTTGACTAGACCCTTAACGAATTTGTCTTTGAGTTTTTCGATTAAGAAGTTTGCAAAATTGCATTGCGTTGCACCTTTTTTAATACGAACATACCATTCGTTGATTGACTCACCATTATCCTGCTTGAGTTCATAAAATTTCGCGCGTTCACGAAAGACTGCTATTTTGGATGAAAATTGTTTACTCAACAAACTGCATAAATGCTCATACTCCAATGTATTGGGTAAGACTGGATCACATAATTCCCTTAAAATGCAGTAAGTGTCGGCGCCGATCACCGTGATGAGTCCTGACACTTTACGATCATCCTCTACGTAATTCGCAATAAAAAATTGGTCTAACCTTTCAACATATAGGTTCCAGTCATCTCCGGTTCTATATTCTGGCGCCATGCCTATACCCGTTGATGGTCTGACTGGATTGAAGGTTTCGGTGGAAATATTTTTTTTACCGTCGTTACTTTTCTTACTTAGCGCCATGCTCAAGAGAAAAAAAAACTTAACTTACGACCTTTAGCCAATTTAATCTTCGTCGCCAATGTAATGTTTTATATAACCAATATTCACAATAAATAATAGATACATGACGCGTGTATATTTGTTACGATTTATTAGCATGCAAATACATTATAACGTGTAAACAATTTTGTAGCGGAGAAAGAGAAAAACACACGACATTTCATTAACGATTAACAGTCAAGAAAAACATTGTGGTTACAGACGTTACAGTATATGATAATGATATGAATTTATGATAACGATTATAAGAATACAGTGTTGCCAACACTACACGATGTTATATCAAAAATTACAAAAAATGTTAGTGTTAAATGCTAATAGAGAAAAACAACTGTTATTTGAAACAGTATTCATTTTTTCCCCTTTAATTTAAATTGAAACAGTAAATTATTATTATTATTATTATCTACTTCCCGTTTACTCGTTTAGCTCGATACAATTTTTGTTTTATATAATTGTGATTTATTTGTTACCGTGTAAGTACGAATGGCTCAATACATTTTTTTTTTGTGGAGAGAAATCGATTACTTCGTCATCTATATAATAATAAATCTGTTCGCGCCAGTTCGGGCGGTTCGTAACACGATTTAAGATAATATTATCTTAAATCGTGGTTCGTAATAACCTCGTTGACCCGTACGGACTTTAAAATCGGCCGCCTATGCCATGCGCCGGGATCAAAGTCCATTCTGGGTTCACGTATAATCGTCACGGTGGCTACACTGCGATCG
>CM063709.1:14168137-14185884 GCA_032441835.1 Slavum lentiscoides
GGCAAACTTAAAAAAGACCACGTAATTCAATTTTTTGTTGACAATATATAAGTCATGTAGACCATAAAAAAAAAAATGCAGCTGAGTAAATAATGTGTATGAAAATCTACGAAAATTTTCTTATAGTATTACACCTAAAATATCGTATATGACAGTTGCTGGTTATTCGTTCGATAGTAATATTGTTAGCAACGTTATTAATAATAATAATTTACAGTTTCTATTTAAATTGAAGGAAAAAAAATGAATACCGTTTCAAATAAAAGTTGTTTTTTTCTATTAACACTAATATTTTTTGTAATTCTCGACATCACATCGGTTGTGAGTATAAGTAAGTACATTTGTATATTTCTTAATAAATATTTCCTAGGTTTATTACATAGAATATTTCTTTCAAGATAATTACATCCTTTACGAATATTATTTATAGTAACAAATGGTTTTTTTTTCTTTATATAGCTAAAGGTAAGTATTTTAATATTATTAATTTGAAAAACTGTATGTATAAAAAATAATTCTCGTAAAAAAATATCTGTATTGTCGTTGATACTATTTATTATTTCTTAGGCGTACCTAATGTAAAACTAATTAAAATTGCAAAATAGTATGTGACACATTGTCGACAAATACGACATTCACATTATCTATTTTTATTTACATATTTTGTTATTATTACAAAACTGAAACAGGATCTTTGAGTGGGTCCGCTTCGTGAAATAATAAGCCATGAGGTTTTGTTGAAACACAATATATAATTGTAATTCACAAGGTTCAGTAAAAAATATGTACCATTTTAGTATTTACAATAATAATAATAGACTGGATACAACGAAGTGTTTACAAAGGTCGTGGTTACTTTACATACTCCGTAGATTTTACAAAAGGTTGGAATCTATATGTCAATGAGCGAGTTTCACTAGGTTCTTTGTGGGGGGAGTTTCCTACAAGAACACACGCCTAAGAGGGGCACTCCTTACAACACAACTCTAAGGTCAGTTACCCAGCCTAACATCCATGGGATCGGTGTAGGAGGGCGCGGCATAATGTTCAAGTGGCCGGAGATGGTGACCGGGATGGCGCGGCACAATTAACAAGTGACCGGTAAGGAGAAGAGGGAACAGCACAACTGTCAAGTAGCAGGTGTGAGAAGAAACTAGTAATGTTGCTCCTCTGGATTGCGATGGTTGCTGTTTTGCCGGTGGTCTATTGGACCTTGGTGTGGGCTGGATGTTGCCGAAGGTGATCCTTGGTGATGACCGGTGTGCTGGTGGTCGTCGTCAGTAGTCCTTGGAACAGTGTTTATTTCAGACCTGATGTTCCGGGGGGGGGTATCAAAAATTTTCGAAGAGGAGTCCTAAAAATATTACATAGATACACTATCTCGCGGAGGGGTATACATTTTTCACCGGGGGGTATTACCCTCCCGGTCACCCTCTTGAAATAAACACTGCCTTGGAGTGTTCTATGATCGAGCACGTTGGTTGTTCAGTAATCCGGTTATATACCCTTGCACTGAGTACGTCTCTAGTAACAATTATACATTTATATTGAATATAATATAGTAGTGTGTTAAGTGTTTGGCCGTGGTCGTCTTATGCGTAATCGCGCTATTGTCATATGTGTAGCTTGGTCAACAAAGCGATCGGTTTTCGTCCTCGTTCACCGTTGTTTTCGTGTCCTTCGGTCATGTTGGAATACTGTTGACATTCCCTTTTGTCTTCCTCATTTGCCCATTTGTCGCTGATTACATTATTTGTCCGTGTTGTCCTTTATTCTGGTATTTTTATATGTGTCCATAATCCATACGTCGCACCGCGGCTTCACGCCTTCTATCGGTATTGTTGTGCACGATAACGCGACGAGCCGTTCTCTGTGCGCGCCGTGTCATGCCTGTGCCGTGTACTCTTAGATAATACATATAGGATAGGATATTCATATACTAAATACACAGGTCGTTGTGGTCTCGAAGAGTCTATACGTTACCGGAATGGTCACCTGTGGTATAACTGTGGTAGATATTGATAAAAAAAATTGATGATGTCCATAGATTATGTGTTATATGATGAATATAATTTTTTATATTATATATATAAAATTATTATAATAATTCTTATATTACCTATATATCTTATATATAAAATAATATATTTGATAAAATGGATTGTGTACCTACTGATTCAGATATGTTATTTGATGGGATTCAACAATTTGACATACATAGAGATAAATTAATAGAAACTATAACAAACAAATACATGCAAATAAGATTATTTTATGAAACTAGAAAAATCAATGATGTAATTAGAATAAGAAAAAAATTAAGAAAAATTCCTCATTTTAGAAATGAATAAAAATACAATTTATGTGATAGAAATTATGTTGTCAATTTATCATACTTGCATTATCTATGTACCATAACTACAACCACATACAACCATTGCGGTAACGTATAGTCTCTTCGCGAACACATAATAACAGGTGATGTCCTATCCTATATGTATTATCTATTCGTGTACTACGAACCGGTACGCGTTATCACGTTGTTGCTTCAGTAGATGTCACCCTCTGTTCCGTTTGAGCGGATACTTAACTCTCTATCGTTGTTACTGTACCGTCTAACCGTACTGTTACAAAACTTATATTGCTATTTACATGCATTTTTACAAGCTACTTATTCAAAAATCAAATGAAAATATTCATTAGAAATAATTCTACCAAAATGTCGGGCTACATATTGGACAATACATAAGAATACAATTTCAACGATAATATTATAATAATGAGACTATTAGTAATAGATATTGTAGCTGTGGTATTTATATAAAATATATATATATGGGTATTTGTTTCAACTAGAATAATATTTGTTTTTTGTAAATAATGCTTTACAGTAGAATGCGTTATTAATTTAAAATTGTTCTTATTTTCATAACTCATAAGTTATAATATTAACCATGTTCATAACATTTTATATACGAGTACGTGTAGAAATAAATTTGAGTACCTATTAATTTGTAATAATATATTTTGTTTATTTGTTTAGAGGAGAAATGTATGCGTAAGTTTTTATTAATAACTTGTTTTTATAAATATTATTATATACTACCACTGTTTATATCAGAGAACATTAGTTTATTTTGAAATTCATTATTTGCTTAAAATCGTTTACTTTAACAAGAATAGATTCATTATACATATAAACTTAGTATTACACAAAGATAAAAAATAATACATGTGAAGTACCAGTCTTATATGGTTGTTCGATATACAATAATGATTTTATTACAAAAATGTCAAATCATAAAATAGAAGAAATCGAAACTATAGCATGTATAAAAAGTAAGTACTATTATACAATATTTCTGTTTATATGTAATATGTTCAAAAAAGCAATTTTAATACAATTTAAAAAATAAACAGTTTTTTCATGGATATCAAAACTTTAAAAATATTACAATGACTTGCAATAGTCCTTTGAAATAAAATAGGAAGCCTGTGATTAATCCGATTCGGGTACATATTTGATTTATCTCATGACAAAAATAAAGTTTCAATGTTTATTGAATCCGGTTTATGGTATCATACAGGATACAACATAATTCTAAATAGTGTATATTGTATATATATATTATTAATTTCCTTGACAATAGTAATCAATTTTAATAATTTTCAATATCGAACATTATAATACATACGTTATAAATTATTTTTATCTCCGTGTAGGAAATGCAGAGAAATATATTATATTACATAAAATTTATTATTATCGTGAGTAATTGAATACGATTTTTCTTTTTTTTTCTTTTGTTAATAGAGACGTAAATTTATACATATTTGCCTCGACAATTAAAAACGGGAAATAAAATATAAAATAACAAAATAATAAATTAAAACAAAAAACAGAAAAAGAAATTACAACACTAAACTCTCAGAAAGGAAAAAATTTAAAACAGAATGAATAAGGAGAACATTGGAGGTTTGAAAGATATGGGGAAGAGTATAAAAGGAATATGATTGGAAGCGAATAAATTTGCAAGAACGAGCCGCTTATGGGTTGAATACGATATTATCTATAATTAAATATACAGCAATTAAATAATTTAAATAAACATATTTTTATTAATGAAAGTATAATTAAAATGTGGCGATTGCTTCAATGTGTTCACATCAACCTGAAATCGTAATAAAAAAGTTTATATATATTTTTATTTTTTTTATTAAGAGTTCTTAGCCAGAAGCTATTACAACTCAACAATTAACTTTTAAAATATACAGAAAATAGATACTTAATAATAATAGGAACTAATATTAATTTATATACACGTATATGAGATATAACAAAAAGTAACAAGATAAAAAAAAAAACCATTAAATACTTAACGGCAAGACCAAGGTTTTTCAAATGCGCAAGCCTGTAGAGATGATAAAATTGATGACCGCTTTAATAATGATTGGGTGTTTGGAAGATAAAATACTTAACTTAGAAAATGGAACTTTAAGGGATACACATAAATTGGACAATTGTAGTCTGTTTGTAGTCAAAAAAGGACAGTTGAATAAAAGGTGTAGCGCGTCACACCTTTCATTACCACAATTAGGAAGAATACAACCAGGACAGTTGTTAAGATTTAATTTAAAGGCATGCGCCGGGAGACAGTTATGCCCAAAACGAAGTCTGCAATAAGAAACAATAGTGTTTCTGCTGATGAGTAGACTATGAAACCAAGGATGACGAGGAACTGTGGGTGACAGAACTCTGTAACCTCGGTCATAAGGCACGGGTAACCTAGACCAATTGGAATCCCAATATGACAGAATAGCAGACCGCAAAAGAGGAATAAAATCAGAATATGGACAAATAGGTAAACCTGAAAACTGATCACTGTTAGTGGCCTTGGCTAGAGTATCCGCTAGCTCATTCCCCCTGATACCAACGTGACCGGGAACCCACAAAAAACTAACCTGATAGTTGAGAGAACTGAGATACCAAAGAATAGAACGGATGTTTAAAACAATAGCAGAGTGTTTGGAATGGAATGGGTTGCCAGATATCGCTAGAATACTAGATTGAGAGTCAGACGCTATAAGGTAACTGCCAGTATTTAATGATTGTATACATAGAAGAGCTTCACGTATGGCATAACATTCTGCTGTGAATGACGACACAGCTGGTGGGAGATTGCCAGACGATTGAATAAGTAAATTAGGAATAATGTACGCATAACCAGCAGAAGAAACCCCAACGGAACCATCAGTAAAGACTGGAATGAAGTTGGTGAAATTAAGTTTGATGTAATCATCAAAAAGCTGATTAACCAATTGCTTAGGAAGCGTAGATAAATCCTGTGGGCGATAAGATAAGAAATTGGGGGAAATAGTAACAATAGGTGTAAGTGTTAAAGCCGAGAATGCAGTATTATATAGTGGAAGACGAGAATGGGACTTAATATGAGGAAAGACAGTAGATAAAGCTCGAACAACAGATGACAATAAAGGCATAAACTTATACACAAATCTCCATTTAGAAAAAACGTTCTCAAATATAAGAATAATTTCGGAGAGAAAGGAAATAGAAGCGCATTTCAAAAGGAATTTACCAGTTAACCAACGGAATCTTATATCCAGAGGTGGACACGATGATTCAACACACAACGCTTCATTGGGGGTTGTCTTCAGACACCCTAAGGAAATACGTAAACAGCTGGCTTGGATGCAATTTAACTTTCTAAGATGGGAGGCAGCCGCAGATCCGAAAAAAAGGCAACCAAATTCTAATTTCGATCTAATGATGGATTTGTAGATGCTTAAAATAGAAACAGGATGGGATCCCCACCCTATTCCTGATATAGATCTAAGCATGTTGGACCATTTGGACGCGAAAGAAGTAATATAATTTAAATGAGGTTTCCAACGCAGATTTTGATCCAATATTAAACCCAGGTACTTAACTTGATCGACAACAGGAATAATGACTCCTCCTATCTTGAAGGGATGAATACCTAAATGACGTTTCCTAGTAAAAATTACTACCTTGCACTTTTCAGGGGCAACAAATAAGTGAAGGTTAATAAGACTGCTGTTAATTAGCTCTAAGGAGTTGTTAAGAAAGTTAGTAGCAACGTTTAAATCATAATGTGAGTAGAAAATTACTATATCATCGGTGTAAAATAGGCACGGAATATTTTCAGCTTCAAGGGCTCGAGCGATCGTGGGCATATAAATATTAAAAAGAATTGGACTTAAACAACTGCCTTATGGAAGACCTGTATAAGTTGATCTTGTGGACTGGGCTCCAGAAGGAGTACAGAATAAGAGATCTCGTTTGTGGAAAAGCAGGGAAATAAAACTAACCAATCTGCTGGGTAAATTATAACTCATAAGAATGGATAACAACGAAGAAATGTGCACCGAGTCATAGGCGCTGCGTATATCTAGGAACGCTGCTGTAAGGTAACCGCGCTTATTAAAAGTATTATAAATAGACCCAACTAGATAGGACAAGCACTCATTGGTGCCCAATCCTTTACGGAATCCAAACATTTTGTCAGTAAAGACAGAACGATGTTCTATCCCCCAATCAAGTCTGGATTTGATAATATGCTCTGTAATTTTACACAGTGACGATGATAAAGCGATAGGCCGAAAGGAACTTGAATTCGAATTGGCTTTGGGAATTGGAATGACTTTAAATTGTTGCCAAGTATCAGGAATGGTTAAATTCGCGAAAAGACTATTTAGGATGTTAAGTAAGACAGTTAAGGCACAAGAAGGTAAATTTTTAATTAGTAGCGGGGATATCGAATCTAAACCAGAAGCCACAGATTTCCTGGAATTAATTGCAGAGTCCAATTCAGATATAAGGAAAGGAGAGACAAGAAACTGCGCATTTAAATCCCCCGTATAGTCGGGCGGAGAGACAAATTTAATCTCATTTAAATGGGGGACATATGACGGCACGACTTTCGAACAAAAGGGGTCAAACCAGTCTTCATTAGGAGTGTGAGTCGAAGGGAAAACGCAGCGTCTAAATTTTTTGGCAGTATCCCAAAATATTTTGCTAGGAGTCTTTGGATGTAAGCCCTCGACAAATTTTTTCCACGAACAGCGTTTGGCGTTTTTAAGAGTTCTACGAGTAACTGCACATTGATTTTTATACAATAAAAAATCGCTCATGTGACGAGAGTTCCTATAAACGCGAAAAGTATTTGACCTAGCTTGGACTGCTTTAGTACAGTCTTCGTTCCACCATATTGGAGACGAAGGAAATCTAGGGTGGGTTTTGGACTTAGGAATGCTTAAAGAAGCGGCATTAAGTACGACACCAACAAAATTCGAATAAGCCTCAAGTGGATCGGTAGGCAATTGAGAATGTAATGATGCAGACATAAGAGAAGAAAACTGAACCCAATCAGCTTTGTTTAATTTGAATTTATGATTAGCAGTTAAGTTTGGACGAAGACAAGCCGGAGGTAACGAAGTGGGAGGGAGGGTTATAATAATGGGATAGTGGTCACTGCCAAAAGGGCAGTCTAACACAGACCAGTTACAAATGAGAGGAATGTTCGAAGAGGCTAATGTAATATCGACAGCGGTGTCAGGAAAAGGAGGACAATTTACTCTTGTCGGAGAACCGTCATTCAAAACACAAAGATGGTGATCAGTGAGCGCTGAAAATATGAGATTACCACGATGATCAATATTTTTGGATCCCCAACAAAAATGAAGACCATTTAGATCACCACCAAAAATACACTTTGAAGAGAGATTGTCAAAAATACTATTAAACATTAGTAATGAAACATTGGAACTCGGAGGAATGTAGCAAGACCAGACATCCATTTTATTTACAGTATTAATAAAAATTTCAATACCAACTAAGCTAATGTTATTCTGTTGAAGAGATAAATTAATAGTGGGATCCAATGTCAAGACTCGAAACATGACAGACTTATGAACGGCATTGCATGCCCCTCCATATCCATCAGGCCTATCATCTCTAACTAAATGAAAACCAGGGATAATTACTTTAGAGCTAGGGCGTAACCAGGTTTCAGAAATAAGAGCAACGGAAATATTATGGGAGTGAAAAATACTAGAAATATCCTGCAGTCGAGCTGGTAGACTTCTTGTATTCCACTGAAGGATGTTAAAAGTAGGACTATTGTAAACTGCCATATTGAGTTAATTATTATTTAACTCCACAGGATGGATAGAAAGCATATTAGACAAAAGAGACTCAATTAGATCGGAAAGTGAGGGTATGGAATTGATACCCTGACTATTGGAGAGGACTGCTGATATTTGGTTTGATAAGACGGAGGCGACTTCAGAAAGCAAAGGTGTTTGCGAGTTAACTGAAGTTGAGTTATCGGTAGATGCGCTTCTCGATGACTCCAAATATGTTAAAAAAGCCCCATTGGGAGAAGGGACCGAGGTCACAAAGGTTGGAATTCGAGGGGTACGAGATGAAGACGTTGGTTTAGAGTACTTATTACGATAGGAATTATTATATTTAAGAGTTTGCAACTGCGGGAATGAAGAGTCATCAACATATGGTTGAGCATTTGTCGACGATGAAAGGAAACTTGCTTTAGGAGGAACGTCAGTGTTGGTGTGAATTATTGATTTGGATGCTACCTAAGAAAAACTATTGGCCTTACTTACAAAATTATTCTTAAGAATATCAACAGCATCAGTATATGAAATATTTTCAACTGCCATTATTTTTTAAATATTTTTTTGTTTGTTCCATTCTGGGCAATTACGATCAGTAGAACGGTGAGCTCCTTTGCAATGTACACACACGGGGGCAGTAGAACTAACTGAAGGACAATCCGAAATGTTATGGGTGGTATCACCACAATGGCTGCATCTTAACTTGCTGCGGCAGAATTTGCCAGTATGACCAAACCGTAAACAATTTAAGCATTGAATCGGCGATCGAACACTGGGCCTCACCGCCAAAAGAACCTTGAAAACAGCAGTGCGATCGGGTAGCTTAGAACTCTTAAATTTAAGCTCGACTAATTTGGAAGGGGCCATGGAGCCATCTTCCTGGCGGATTGAAATGCGACGAAATGACTCAACTGGAATATTAGACTCGAGACCTTCGAAGAATTCCGCTTCCGAAATAGAACAATCCATCTGAATGACACCGTAGCTGTATATAAGCGATGCAGGAATTGTAGCTTTTAGACCAGACATTGAAAGAATATTTGAAGATAAGCATATATTGGCATTGGTAACTGTATTAAAAGTTACCCTAACTCTTGCGCCTATAGGCTTAATCTCAACTACCCCACGAACTTGGTTGTGTAATATTTTGCCTACCTTCATCGGGTGTAATTTACCGAAGTTTACGTTTTTATCAACCGTATCAATGATAAAATTAATCGGCCCAGAGTAAGATGTAGAGAAGGATAATAAATTACTGTCATTATCCTGGATAACTTTGTTACCTTTAAATTGTTTTAACGACGATTCAAAAGTATTTATGACGTGATTCGACATCTCCGTATTATTAGAAAGTGACACGTTATTAGCATTGGAAGTAGAAGCGGTATTGCAACCTATATCCATAACCAAATCATCGATAGCCGAACTACTTTCCACAGATCCGTCATTTAAAAAGTTATTAGAATTAGAATTATTTAGATTTAATATTGGATGACTATCAATGATTTGTTTGAGATTAGGCGAGACAGGCTCCTCCTGTGATTTCTTGGACTTACGTTTGGCGGTGTAAACACTCCATTCCGAGTCCGAACCTTGTCGTCTGGGTGCAGGAGCTTTTAACGTAGACGCTTTGGTAGCTGAGTTTTTATTGCCGCCGCCTCGACGACATAACTTAAATAAAAACCACTTAATTAAAATCGTCAGACTATACACTATAATTAACCGCGATAAAGTCACGAATAACGAAACTCGCGTTAATTACGCACAACGACCTATTCGCACGTGTTATCGCAACGACAGTCGAAGCTAAACTGAAGTTTATATATTATGTAATGTGCATTTGCTTGATATTATGTACCGTCGCAATAACAACTGCTTAATGTTTTAATAAAAAGAATTTCTAATGACGTTTGTGGACTTCGGAAATAACCGTCGAAAACAATAGTATACTGGTATTGAATCATTTTTGTAAATACTTATAAAAGAGAATTTAAAAAATGAAATTCTATTTTAGAAAATTGGAAGATATAGTTAAAGGTTTTATATAATTATTAGGTAGTTTTTCTTACGTTTTTTAATAATATTAAGCAAAAACTACATCAAGTTTGATATTGAAATTAAGTGATACGTGGAAATAGAGCACTGGTGTTGTACAAATAATTGATTAAAGAAAAAAAGAAAAGGTCATTTTAATGCCAGTTCATCCTTTTTTCGTTCATCATCTAAATTTTATTAACTCAATTTATTTATTTTTTCAGTAAAAGAGTCAAATTTGACGGGTGACAATAAAAGTAATTTTTTAATACCAATTTTATACCATAATTTATGTTAATTCAGAATTTTAAATAGTTATCATATAGTATTGAGATTAAGTTTATATAAAATGAGGAGGTGGGGTTTAATTTTTTTACCTACAGGAAATCATTAAATCTATAATATACAACATACGAATATAAATTATAATCATTATGAAAACAATTTTTTTTTAGTCAATGTTCGTGAATATTGTTTTCACGTCCGTACTGCCATTTATAATGGTACGTAATTTTATGTTTTATTTTAAATCAATTAAATCATTTTAGGCTATAAGAGTAAAAATAAAATAATCAAATGTTTAATAGGCATACAATCAGAAATAAAAAATTTAGAAAATCCAAGTTCTTGGTGTAAGACAAATAGTACGTATTTTATTACATATATATTTCAATTTTTTAAATTTCATTTGTTATATTTATTGAACTACATTTTCGACTCTATTACTGGACTCATTTAACACAAGATTTTGGACATATGTCAAATTAATAAAAAAAATGTATGATCATTCAAAGAGTATTTGGGAAATTAAACTATTATTTTTTCTTTAATAAAATAAAATAAAGTTTTATGACGTCGGATTACAAAAATCAATATAATATTACATTATTTTTTCTAATATATAAGAATCATAACTGGTAGATAAAATTTCTTGAATCACACGTCTTAACGTCTATCGTATTTTCGAAATACGACTTAAAAATTGTTGTATCATAAAATGGTATGTACATATTTTGTTATGGAAATGAATAACGATACTAATAATTACGATCGTAGGTTGGGATCTAAATTATTCAGAAGTTCGATGTAAAAGTAAGATTACAGCTGAATTAATATTACAAAATAAACATAGTAATTTTAATAACATTTTCTCGTGTATTATAATTTATGAAAATTGAGCAACATCTCTTCTACAGTGTTACGTGAATTATAATATATTTGTTGTATAAAACAAACATGTTGTAACTGAATATTATTTCAAACGTAAGAATTTATCTCAAAAGGATCGGAACGCTTTTTTGAAAAATAAGTATTTTTTAAGATATAAGTACATATAATTCTCGGAAGATAGGTTGACGTGTGTTATATTTGTGTAAAAAGTCAACGATTATGAGCGTGAGTCGATAACGTCGATGATACCTGCAATTACTACGCGGTGACGTAATACATATGTCTACATCAATATTTCTAAGAAGATTAAGAATTAAAAACACAAATGCCCTGTGAGTTAGACTTGGAAGTATGACGTAAAAATCAACCACGTAAAAGTAAACATTTATTTTAATAATGAAAAAAGATTTGAACTCAAGATTTTTTTTTAGGTAACTTACTATCGACGGGAAAAAAATGTTGATTACATGTGTCATTTCCTTTTTTGAAGCTATGCTTCTTATGGGACTCCTGGGCGCTGGGGGTCAACGAAAAAAAACGAAACGTCACGTTACGCTCGGAGCGCACGGGCATATATATATTATAAATATATACACGCTACGCGCTTCTGTTAGCTGATAATTTTTTTTTCTATTTAGAAGCATAGTTTCTGCCGGCAGTCCCACTACTGCTTATTTATTTTTTTACTTTAGTATACAAGAAACAATGTAATACTTTAAATTTATAAATAAAACTTATGAGTTAATTTTTTTTTCATAAATAAATTTGTATATCGACTTTGTTTGACACTTATTTAATAAAATGTGTTACAATTTTACATTTTCTTCTAAAACACTACATCATAGGGTGTCAACATAAAAATTAAAACTAATTTTCTTCGTAATCTAGTGTAGACATTAAAATTACAACGTAGTCTTCAAGATTAAAATAGGAATATTCAAATTATTTTTGTCCACTTATTAATCTAGAATACGTGAAAAAAAAATTAATATTTTTAAAATTCCAAACACTCTAACGCAATAATTCATATGTAAAATGTATTCTTACATTATTTCAATACTAGGTAATTAATACAAATGCAACATCTTATTTTTATTTTTATGAATGAAATTGTTTTAGCATTTTTTAATGTTTTATTATGTAAATAAACAAACAATACAATTTCATAGATGCTTTGCAATCAGCAGGTTTTACAGGTAAGGAATTAACACTTATAAATTTAATATTGTAAGAATAATTCGTTAACAAAAATATAACGTATTTAAAAGGTAATAAGGTACCTTCAATTGAAAAACATAGGATTCTTAATAATTTTTGTTTAGTTGAGGGCTCTATTATAAAAGCTTTAGCACATGTATTCCACCGTTTAAGTAAGTAGATTATATTTTATTATTTTTCAAATATATGTGTGTGTGTGTGTGTGTGTGTGTGTGTGTGTGTGTGTGTCGCGAATAAATGCCAAGTGAGAGAGTAACAAAGAAGTGAAATATCCAGTTTCGGTAAAAAAAAAAGTAGTGAGTCGTGGGGTGATGTGGATGTTGCTTAAGTGAATTTTTAAAATATTTTAGAGTACTGCTATTACTCTAAATTTGAAAGCAATGATAAATCAATGTATTTAATATAACCATTCTAAGCGGAGCTTCAGTGTAATAAACTTTATAAAAAATAAATTGGAATTACAATTGCCAAGATGTATTGAAAATAGTTAAAGTATTATAAGACCCATGTTGTATAAAATTTTCAACCCTTAAAACAATAGGCGCTAAGTTTTAAAAAATTTAATGGGTACCCAGGGGTAATCAGGGGCGTAACAAAGGATATAATAAATATGTTGGAAATATTTTGGATTCCCGAACCAGAGAGCAAAAAAAAGAGGAGTCTTCACTTTTTTTCTGATTTAATTTAGCTGACTGAGTTCACTCTAGGGGGCAATTTGCCCACTTATCCCCGCTAGTTTCCAATATTTCTAATGGGTGCCTAGCACCTTTAAATAATTTTAACAGGTGCTTGAGCCCCCGGGCACCCGTGTACATGGCTCATAAGCTTAAAACCAAAAATCATCTCTCTATGAATTAAATACCTCAAAATCTATAATAAATTGCTATAAATAGTTTAAAATTGAAAGTAATTTTTTTAGGTTCTGAGTGGAACGATGAATCTATTGTTTTTACAATGATGTTTATTTTATTTTTATTATTATTATTTTTTTCTATTCTGTATACAGATTTTCGATCAGAAGAAGTGCTCCGATCTCTTCAGTCACAGTTTGTTTCCGGCAGCAATTCGCATCTAGTTGGTACTTTAGAGAGGTCATTTTTCGACTTTCTCAAAAGCACCTAAAAATATAACTCAAAAACGCTAAAAATGCAATTTCGTCTTAATCGATTGTTGTTTATTTCTTTGTAATTTTGAAACTAATAGTCATAGAAACCTGAAATTTTCACCAAATATGTAACTTTAGACTATATTTACGAGAAAAGTAAGCTCCGTTCAAAATCGTTTTATCGAATGCAATGACTTATCATTGCTTTCAAATTTAAAATAAAAACAAAACTCTAAAATCTTTATCCAAGTAATTCACTTAAGCGATATCCACAACACCCCGCGGCTCGTTACCTTTTTAAAATTTTTTTCCATAAGATAATATAAAGTTACATATACTTGGTGAATATTTTAAGTTTCTTTGACCATTAGCTTCAAAATTATAAAGAAATAACGATAATCGAATTTTACGAAATCGCGTTTTTGCCGTTTTTATGTTATTTTTCGGTAATAAACTGCTGTGTAGCTTGATAAAAGTATTGAGAAAATTGAAAAATAATCTATTGAAAGTACCAACTAGATGAAATTTAGTACTGGAAACTTGGCGTGAGTGTGAAGACCGGAACACTCTTTTTGGTAGAATTTTTGAGTGCAGACATAAAAAAACACATTATTGTAAAACCAATATATGCTCCACTCAGAATCTAAAATACGAACATAAAAACATTTTTTTATTATTCTTATATACGTGTATTTTACTAAGAGCCTAACACTACAGAAACAAGTACCAGTAAAATACAGGATAGGTACTATTTTGGTAAAATAATATCAAATTAATAATTTATTATTAATACGTTCATAGCGTCGTATATCTTTGCAGTTCTCACTCCAGTACATAAATAACCTTTTTGTCAAATTTAATTTTGATACTAAGATGAATGATTTTATGTGTTCAATAACACTTAAAAATTTTTTTCTACTTTGAACTTATGAACTTTAATTAAATTGTTGTATAACGGGAAATAAGAAAAAAACTTATACCAGAAAGCAGGTTGAAGTGTGCCACTGACGACAAACAAATTGTAAATAATATTTCTACGTTGATGATTTGTCAATGGATTTAATACTAAAACATATAAACATTATGTCTTTTATTTGATTCATTTATATTGTAGTATATAACGACTTTTACGAATGCAGACAGATGTTCATAGTAAGGACAACACTAGTATATCGTAAACTTTTTCTATTTAATTATTACTATTATATGGTTTTCAACGTCAACAAAATTATCATCTAGAATATTATACGTTTGTTTTATTAACATTTACATGAATGACTGAAATATCTGTACACTTATGAAATAAATAAATAAATATGTATTATCTGAGTCATTATAACAGAATTGTATACAATTTATACTGAAGAATTAAGTAGATTTTTTTTTTAATGAGAATGTTTGAAAGTGGAATGCGTTATTAATTTTAAATTGTTCTTATTTCTCATAACTCCTAAGTTATAATTAACCATGTTCATGACAATTTGTAAGTAAATTTGAATACCTATTTATTTTAATAATATATTTCGTTTATTTGTTTAGAGGATAAATTTTAAGTATGTTTGGTTTTAATCACTTATTTTGATAAATATTATTACACATTTACCAAAGGGCATTGATTAAATTGATGAATTTTCTAAAAATACAAATACAATTTTCCGACTAAAAAGTACTTTGATGAACAAAGTGTGACGCGAACACCATCCTTTTGCGCCGGCCCTGAATATATCTATATTACATATAACTTCAAAATTTTATGTGTTAGATTATTAGTTATTAGGTATGCTTAAACTCATACATTCTAATGGATATAATACTAGTGTGCAACTACAGTGCACATTATATAATACTTTTATTTGATTCATTTATATTGTAGTATCGGAAGATTTTTACGATGATATAACATAAACTTATTAGTAAGGACAACGCTAGTATATCGTATTTTGTTTAAAATTCTATTCTATATTTATTATAATATTGTTCTAAATGTCTAAAAAATTACCATCTGAGATAAAATGAATGTGTAGAGTATTATAAATTTATTTGCATAAGTAAATAAATAATATTCAACTGTTATTTAAATATTTTTAAAAATATAGATATTCCAGGACGGAAGTACTTTATTGCCATACATACATTTCTTAACGAGAATGTAAATAAAAGTATGTATTAAAATTTAACACTAATATAGGATATTATTTACGTATTCACAGTCAATAATACATTTTTTTTTCTTTTAGTGAATCTAAAAACACCAAAGGAATTTTGTAATACGCAGAATAATACAAATATAGAGGTATATAAATAATGTATTTTCCGTTTCATCTTAATATTTCGTTAAATGGAAATACGGGAATAACCTATGATTTTAACTAGACAAATTACTACTGTGATTAAAATTTTTCAGTCGTGTCAAAACATGTGAAACATGTTAATATTAAAAAATATAAAACATAATATATGTATATAAAACATATTATATGTATATAAAACATGTTAATATTTTTTTAATATTCATACAAGTGTTGTAGCCATATTCCTAGTATGTTTTTCATTCCAAAAACTAATATAGCCTCATAAACTGCATTTTATATTATTTGCTTTTAAACACATTTTGTCATTAATTTCAAACAAGAATGAACACAAATATTTCGCTTACGTACATGAATTTACATACTGTAAATATGTATAGTACTGCACCGTGTGATATACGAATAAAATTTATAGCTACATAATGATATAATATTATTATTGTTCCGATAAGAAATAAAATTTAATCAATGATTTCTGCAAATGTACATAAAAATTCATTCTCATGCAGTATTGTATCGCATTTTTTTGAAATGGGTACATGAGACATTCGCATTGCATACTATAACATATCCAATCTTTGACTCAACTTATTCTAAAAATGTATATGTAGAAGATGACACTTTCGAATTCACAAACAAATCACAACCCCGAGCAACTTGAAAGACAGATAATTACGATTTACCACCTCCGGCTGTATTACTGTCTCTTCGATCCCACAAATTCTATAAGCAACACAGATTTTTTTCATTATCACTTTTATTCCATGTCTGGCTTACTCTGCCAAAAACTACAACGTAATGTGTCATTACATATCTCGACGAGTCGTCGGCGACGACCCATTTGGTATAAAGCTTATTGCGTAATTTTATTTTGATAATATAAAAATTGCTCGTAATTAAATTACGAGAATTAAATCCAGATATTCCGACACCCCCGAGAACTCTTCAAACCAACTATATACATAAATGTATGAACAGCATACGTTGATGTGCGTTCAGACGGTGTGTTTTGTAAATATAAGACATCCTTTTGTATTTATTCGTAAATTCTCAAAATTTACATACTAAATCTACTAAATGACGGTTATGGAGCATCATTGAAGAATCCCATTAATACTCTACACTATATTTCAGTATACTCTTTGGGCATTACACAGATGAGAAAAACGGTCATTGTGTAATGTGTATGTAATTCGCGAACAAATTGATAAATGTTCATACCGAATATTATGTTTTTCATTATCATGTCGCTGCTTTTCGATTGAGAGAATCGAGTGGAGAATTATTTTCGTGAGCTACGGATAAGTTTAATTAATTTAAACATCCGATGTCGTTAGCCATACGTTGGATATACTAACGAAAAAAACCACTTTTTCCAATAATTTATACCGTGTAAAGTCAAGTTCGAGACACCGAAAGTTAAAGGACTGCAGGTTTCGTAATAACTGTCTCCGCTGTTCGTTTCCATCATCAACGTTCTTCGCGTACAACTCTTCATAATACTCACCAAAATCCAACTCCACGTCGTATGCATTACGCCGAATTTCATCCACAAATTTACCAAGACGGACATAAATCCGCGTATCGTCATACAACAAAACCGTACTCGATGTTTGGTTGTATCGACAGAAGATAATCGTTACACAAATTTCGACGTTTTTCATGACATTTTACGTACATTTTTCCGTCCATCTTTTTCACACATTAACATATAATTTTCATTCCGGAACCAAACT
>CM063709.1:14185984-14229616 GCA_032441835.1 Slavum lentiscoides
CAACGAAAACTAAAGTTGCATATGCCGACCTCAATATGTTCATGACACGGAACGAAACGAGCACATCACTCGACGGCTGTGGTGAACGACCAAAAAAAAAACAACAATAGCCGTGCATGGTGGCACGACGACGCGACGACGGACATACGTTTTCGGTAGTCGTGCAGGGGAACAGTATCGATCGCAGTGTAGCCACCGTGACGATTATACGTGAACCCAGAATGGACTTTGATCCCGGCGCATGGCATAGGCGGCCGATTTTAAAGTCCGTACGGGTCAACGAGGTTATTACGAACCACGATTTAAGATAATATTATCTTAAATCGTGTTACGAACCGCCCGAACTGGCGCGAACAGATTTATTATTATATAGATGACGAAGTAATCGATTTCTCTCCACAAAAAAAAAATGTATTGAGCCATTCGTACTTACACGGTAACAAATAAATCACAATTATATAAAACAAAAATTGTATCGAGCTAAACGAGTAAACGGGAAGTAGATAATAATAATAATAATAATTTACTGTTTTAATTTAAATTAAAGGGGAAAAATGAATACTGTTTCAAATAATAGTTGTTTTTCTCTATTAGCATTTAACACTAACATTTTTTGTAATTTTTGATATAACATCGGCTCTTAAGTAAATCTTATGTTTGTAATGTTTGTATCACTCATAGTATAAGAAGTTGTTGTATCGTAGGAAGACCGTTGTCCGACAGATTGGTGGGGGCAGAGATTGATAAGAAAAAAAATTCACATTTCTGTTACCAACTATAGAAACCTAAAATCTGAAAAATATAATAATAATGAATTTGACCAGAATATAACTAAATATTTACTTACCGCTTATCAATACTAACTCTTATCAATTATTAATTTACTTTTATTTATTTCATATACATCTAAAAATAATATTTAAATGAAAATAATAATCATCTTCAGTGATAATATTAAAACTAATTCTAACTACATCGAACTAAACTCAGGGACACAAATTATAAAACACGGAAATGCTTCATAATAATTTTAGATAAAATGTAAGTTGGTATCAGTGATAAGTCGGACTGATAAATCCTATTCCTCTTCCATTTTATCGAACAACGGGTATCCTCCCTTGTTATATCATACGTCTTTGTAACACAATAATTATAATCTCACTGCCATAACATAACCTAAAATGTATACGCTCATCGCAAAAAAAGAGATATCACTCAACACACGTTTTCTTTTGTTCGTATAAGTTTTTATGTATGTTTTTTACGCGATTTTTTCTTATATTTTTGTTGATTTTTTTATCTTACATTTTGTCATTTCATTTTCATACAAAGAATAAAGAACCCATTCAAGCTGACATAAATTTGGCTCTAATTATGGGTAAGTACATTTATATATTTTTTAATAAATATTACCTAGGTTAAATATTGTATAAATATGTTGCATAGAATACTTATTTCAAGATAATTTTTCTTTGCAATAATAATATCCTTTATGAATATTATTTATAGTAACAAATGGTTTTTTCTTTATATAGCTGAACGTAAGTATTTTAATATTATTAATTTGAAGATCTATATGTATAACAAATAATTCTTGTGAAAAAATATCTGTATTGTTATTGTTATTATTATTTCTTAGGCGTGATGTAAAACAATTAAAAATTGAAAGATAGTATGTGACACATTGTCGACAAATACGACATTCACATAATCTATTTTTTGTTATTATTACAAAACTTATTGTTAAATTATTAGATTGTACGTCGGTTATTCAATTTTCTTTATGAATAAGGCGAATAATTTTAAGTGGACTGTATTATTTATTTATAATACTAATTATATAAAGACATTAAATGTTTACAAGACAATTAGAGAAAGTTTACAATATATATACAAGGTGATAATAACAACTAGACGATTTCAATAAGTGTACAATGTGATTATAACAAATGGAAAATTACAATATGTGTACAATGTGATTTTTAACAAATGGACAGTTACAATACTATTATGAAACAACTTTAATTATCACTAACTTAACGATTTAAATCTAACTAACAAAACTTATAAGAACCCCAATTAAATGTAATGACCGATTTCTCTATGATAAGTTACAATAAAATATTTGACGATTCCAACAAAGAACTATTGAAAATGTTACTAGAAAACTGGGTTGTCTATGACGACACAAAACTATTGAAAATGGTACCAGAAAACTGGGTTGTCTATGACGACACAAAACTATTGAAAATGCTACCAGAACCACAGATTAGATGAATACAGATGGATCACTCGGCCCAAGAACAAAAGAATTGCAAATACGCTCTTCTGATTGGTCCCCCGCATATCAATGTAGGCGCACACGACGATATAAATTATTGTGTTGGTATTTTACAATATTATAGTACAACTTCTTTATTGTCTCAAATAATGTTATCATAATAAAGGTTATCACATGCCGGTAAAAATTTAACGCAGATTAAGCACCGATTTTTTTTCAACTGTGTATATGAAACGAGTATATTTAACATGAGACATTATATGACAAGATCGCCAAACCAGAATCACTATGTAAACAACACAAATAGATTACTTCACGTGAGTTATGTTTAAATTTTAGGTAAATATATTGTGCTACCATGCGGCAACACTGATATGGGGGGGGGGATTCGAATGACGTAATTTTTTTTTGTTTACATCGCGAGTGATCCATCTGTATTTATCTAATCTGTGCCAGAACTGGGTTGTCTACGACGACACAAACTATTGAAAATGGTACCAGAAATCTGGGTTGTCTATGACGACACAAAGCTATTGAGAATGCTACCAGAACTGGGTTGTTTATGACAACACAAAACTATTGAAATAATACCATATTACCTGTGTATAGAGGGATAATAACGATTGGTTTCGCCCACGCGACCGCGATGAGGTACAACAAATACGGAACGTACCTAATTGCGTACTTCGACCACGTGCGATTGTCATTACCGACTACACTTGAAGCTCAAACACCAAACGATATTACCACGAAACATTGTTGCACTTTTGACAAAAAAAACCGTTGTTCTACTGTACCACGAGTGACGTTGTTTTTGCATCCAAGTCCTTGAACCATTCGATTGTATTGTAGACACCAATGAACTCGAAATCTGCGTCATGTGCATCACCACTATGAATACGAAAATTTGCCACATGTCACGCCTTACTGACCACTGTCTCAACTACTTGCTTCGGTGCACGGTGCAAAAGGAATGAATTTTTGAGAACACCGAGAGAAAAACGTACCAAATTTCGCACGATCGCCAAAACACTTTATCTAACAAAAATCAATTTACCAATAACCCCCCACTAAAACCAAAGACGTTATATCGCTATGCCGCGCGAACATTTATATTGCTAATTATATGTACATGCGTTTTTTACAAGCTACTTATTCAAAAATTAAATGAAATTATTCATTAAAAATAATTCTACCAACATTTCAAGCTAAATATGTCACAATACATAAGACTACAATTTCAACATTGATATTATAATAGGCATTCTGATAATATATTTCTGTTCATTTGATTAGAGGAGAAATGTATGAGTAAGTTTTTTTATTAATCACTTATTTTGATATATATTATTATATAGGTACAACCATTGTTTATATCAGAGAACACTAGTTAGTATACTATATGTTATAATCAATGATATTACAAAATGGTAGTTTATGTACGAGAATATATATTATATGTGTGTGTGTGTGTGTGTGTGTGTGTACCTTTTTTTTAATACAAAAATAAAATATGAAAAACATATTTGAGTAAGACGAGTACAGTGAAATTTAAGAAATTTACTAAAGAAATATAAAAATCTAAGAAACCTACCAAAATATCGGTCTAAATATGTCAAGATTACAATTTTAACGCTGATATTATAATTAATAGACTATTAATAATAAGTATTGTAGCTGTGATATTTATATAATTTTTATCTGTTAGGAATTTGTCTTAACTATAGTTGTTTTCTCCTAATCCGATCCTACAATTTGGCGGTTGTCGGCTTAGACTCGTGGTGTATAGGGATAGGCAAATCAATTAAGCAACACCGTAGTTAGATAAAGTACGTCGAATTAACGACCGTATGAATATAATATTCACAAATATCAATGACGTAAATGTTGAGTACAAAATAACGAATAATGGGCACCCAGACAGTTACGTATAAAAAAAAACCAATAAATAAAATTATATTAATAATTTACAATTGTGACGCGACAAATAATATAATGAATATACGAGTACGTTACGACTATGGGCCGTGATAACGATGATGGCGTCCAGTTGTACCTCAAAAACAAACAACACGGTCGATACACAAGATTTCGAGCGGCGAATGAAACCGCTGCGGACGGACGTTGGAAGGAAGTACGTCAAACACACGGTACAAGTCCCTACTACTCACCCTAGTTACTATACCCACCAGTGGCATGGCGTGTGTACAAGCAATGTAAGCGTTGCTTACATTGAAACTTTGAAAAACTCGTGGTGTATAGGGATAGGCAAATCAATTAAGCAACACCGTAGTTAGATAAAGTACGTCGAATTAACGACCGTATGAATATAATATTCACAAATATCAATGACGTAAATGTTGAGTACAAAATAACGAATAATGGGCACCCAGACAGTTACGTATAGTACCAAAAAAACCAATAAATAAAATTATATTAATAATTTACAATTGTGACGCGACAAATAATATAATGAATATACGAGTACGTATCAGATTTTTACGCAAATGAAACCGCTGCGGACGGACGTTGGAAGGAAGTACGTCAAACACACGGTACAAGTCCCTACTACTCACCCTAGTTACTATACCCACCAGTGGCATGGCGTGAAAAATATCACGAGTACAAGCAATGTAAGCGTTGAAAAAACCAAACTTTATTTTTTTACATTTTCCCTTTGTTTTAACCATATAATAATATTAGGTACCTAAATAAATTATGCAAATAACTTTTGAATAAGCAAAATATTCTTTATTGATAACATTTCGATCAAATAAAAATATTTTAAAAATAGATTTTATTTGTTGTTAAAATCGTGGACCGTTGTTAGGTGGACTATTGGACTGAGATAACACAAATTACACGATAATAATACTTCAAAGGCCATAGGTGTAGCTGCAGCTGTGTAGCCGTAGAAAAGAATACCACCTGTAGGGCTGTATCTATTCGTGCCCGTACTTGACGTGTAAGGCTTGGGACACACCAACGCAGTGCGGCAGACACCCATTTAATGACTTATATAACTTAACATTCAATAATTGTTCCCTTTCATTCTACCTCTTACAGCTATAACAATCATCCTATACACCACATGCTACGTCAACTCAATAATACTTAATTCTATGGCCTTAATCTACTTTATTTTTATCGCTAATACTAATTTATAGTATTTAAACTAATTTATTAGTTTATAAATAAAATAAATCAAAATAATGAAATTCATTATTTGCTAAAAATCGTTTACTATACTTATAAACTTAATATTTTATTACACAAAGATAAAAATAATATATGTGTAGTATCAGTTTTAAATTGTTGTTCGACATATAATAATGATTTTATTATATGAATGTCAAATCATAAAATAGAAGAAATCGAAACTGAAGCAAATATAATGAGTAAGTACTATCATACTATAATTTTATTTATATATAAAATGTTCAAAAAAGCAATTTTAATACAATTTAAAAAATAAACTGTTTTGTATTTTTATTTTCAATGTATATCAAAACTTAAAAAAATATTACAATAATTTGCAATAGTCCTTTGATATAAAATAGGAAGCCTGTGATTAATCCGATCCGGGTACATATTTGATTTATCTCATGACAAAAAAAAAGTTTCAATGTCTATTGAATCCGGTTTCAGGTATCATAAAACATAATTCTAAATATGTAGTGCATATATATATATATATATATATATATATATATATATATGTGCAGTATAAATATATATATATTTAATTTCCTTGACAATAATAATCAATATAATAATTTCCAGTATGCGACTTACTATACTAGTATATAATATGTTATATATAAATTATTATTTTCTCCATGTAGGATATGCTGAAGATTTAGTCATATTAAAGCAAACTTTTATAATCGTGAGTATTTAAATACGATATTACCCATAATTAAATATAGAACATTTAAATAATTTAAATAACCATGTTTTTGTTATGGAACTAACATAATATACAAGTTTGAATTATATGTATATATTTCAGGGCATATTAATAAAGAAATTCATTTACCCAATGAATATTATGTATTAATATTTTAAGATTTTATTTATATTTTATATTTTAGAGTTAGATTTATTATACATGAGATTATCAATAACATCAAAATGATTAATATACACAGTAGTATCAGAACTCGGTGGTGTTAATGAAAATGCAATTGTCTTAATTGATGTCTTTTATTGTAATGAAAGGAAAACGTAAAAAACGAAACGTAAGAAAACAAAACATGATTCTCTTTTTTAACATTAGCAACGAAAACCTCAAAACGTTATGGAAAGAAGTGTGAAGCACACGATTTAGAATAGCACTTTTTACTCCATGAATTATATCAACCACACTCCCCTCCTTGAGGTACACAACAAGTACAAAATTATAAAATACATACATAATATAAATGAACTCTTAGAAGTTTTAACAAATATATATAAATGAGTTGCACATGCAAGTAATAAATGAATAATAAAATAATAATAGGAACTTAGTTATCTTCAACTGGTAGTTTAATCAACTTGATAACTGGACGAATTAATTCAGTCTTGGAGGTTCGTAGGCGTACTACTCGTAGGTACATGATGGTCTGTTGAATTTGGTAGGACTTCAATAACTCTCGCCATGGGCCACTGAGTTGCTGTTGTTCCTGTTTCACGAAGAATTACAAGGTCTCCCTCTGCAATGTTGTCTTGTGCCTGTCGCCATTTGGAGCGTTGTTGTAATGAACACAGATAGGTAGTTGACCAATGTTTCCAAAAAGTTTGCGTAATTTTGTGTACCAAATTCCAACGCATGAGTCGGTTTGCTGGTATCTCTGTGAAGTCTTGTTCTGGGACGGCAAGTAGTGGACGACCTACTAGAAAGTGGCCAGGTGTCAGAGCAGTACCGTTATCTAAAGCACATATAGGTCTCGAATTAAGTATGGCCTCGATTTGACACAGAATAGTCGTTAATTCTTCAAAAGTGAGAACAACGTTAGCTATATTTCGGTATAAAATAATTTTCATGCTTTTGATGTTTGACTCTCACAAACCACCATGGTGAGGAGAGGCTGGAGGATTGAAATGCCAATGAATTTCTAAAGACACACAGTGATCTGTTATGGTCTTACGAAATGGGCTTGATACCAATAGTTGTTGTACAGCATGGAGTTTGTTGTCAGCACCCACAAAGTTTGTGCCGTTATCCGAATAAATGTCAGTAGGTTATCCTCGTTGACTTACAAAACGTTTTAATGTAGCAATAAACTCGTCGGTTCTCAGACTGCTTACTGTTTCCAAATGGACTGCTTTGGTGCTTAAACAAATAAAGAGAGCCAAATAAAATGTATTCGTAATGTGTGTACGGCCTCCTGCTGGCTTCGTGGTTACAGATCCAGCATAATCGATGCCGACCCGCGCAAAAGCCTGTACCCCTGTAACTCGTGATGCTGCTAGATCTGCCATCAACTGATGACATGGTGTTTTACGGTCGCGTGTGCACACAATACAGCGATGCAATACCTTTTTTACCGTACTGCGACAGTGTATCACCCAATAGCACTGTCGTAAAACTGACATAGTAATGTTCAAGTTAGCATGCATGTGGTACAGATGAATTTGTTTTATGAACAACCATACATAGGGATGATTTTTTGGTAAAATAATAGGATGTTTTTGGTCATATGAGATGTTCGCATGTCGAAGCCTTTCACCAACCCGTAGTAGTCCCTTATAATTGATGAACGGGCTGCGACTTATTAATACACTGCTTGACTTGATTGCTTTTGAAGACTGCAGCTGTTTTAATTCATCGGCGAAATCTATTTGTTGCACAGTGTAAATCCATAAAGACACTGCACTTCTATATTCGAAAACTGTGATAGGCCCGGTAGATTGGTTGTTTTGTGGTCGTGCGTTATGACAAAACCGCACAACATATGCACCTATGCGATTTATATGCTCATAATTTGAGCAATGTGTCAATATGTTTTGTCCCACTGATATGACGTTGGCTGTAAGTGATACGGCAGTGGGTTGTCGTCGCTCTTCTGGTGTCGATGTGACAGTATGGAGATTTGCGATTGGCCATTCATCTGGCTTGGTCAACCACTGCAGCCCATGCCACCACAAATCATTGTCCACTAACTGCACACCTGATATTCCACGTGATGCCAGGTTTGCAGGGTTGTCGGTTGGTCGTACATGGCGCCACTGAGCTGATGGCGTAAGCACTTGTGTGGATGTTACACGGTTCGACACGAATGTAGTCCATTTGTTGGCGTCGCTGTGTATCCACTGGAGCGCAACAGTCGAGTCTGTCCATGTATTCACAGATGTAAATTTCATTTCACTTGATTTAATAAATCAATGGATTAACTGGGTCAATAGTTACCTTCTTCAAAGGCGCCACGCGCGTTTTAGACACCACTAACTGAGCTGTGTTGGATGTAACTATGTACACGACAGTAGCATATGCACGTTCAGAACTGTCAGCAAATCCATGTAGACTTTGATTTGATGTGTCACACATAGCGCTACCAATATTGCGTGGAATCTCGTAGTGTCGAAGGTGTTCATATGATTGGTGATGTGATACACATTGTTCCAGAATTTTATGGTTCACTTGCTCATCCCAACCAGTGCCATTATGCCAAAGACGTTGCATCATGATCTTAGCTACGTTGACCAGTGGTGCTAACCATCCACACGGATCATATGTACGAGCTATTTCCGATAGTAACTGTCTTTTTAAGAGGTGATCGAAGTTCTTCAGCGGTTCGACTTTGAAGCAAAATGTGTCGCGCTCGGTGTTCCATAAAATTTCTAAAACAGAAATAACATTACTGACTTGGCCAGTTATGTCTAGCTGCAATACTTGTTGATTGAGTGGTATATGTTTCAGTAGAGTCGAGGAATTGTTTGCCCACTTCCGAAGTTCAAAACAACCGCAGTGAAGAAGTGCAGTTAATTCCTTGATTTGACTTTGGGCATCTTCGAGACTGTCACTGCCAGACATGACCTCATTTACATAAAAATCACTTTGTAGTATGGCCGATGCGATAGAATAATTGGCTTCTTCATCCTTGGCAAGTTGCTTCAATGTACGAAGAACATGGAAAGGTGATGTGATCAGACCGTAAGTTACGGTGGTTAGTTGGTAACATTGAATTGGGTCAGACGTATTATTCCGCCATACAATCCCTTGATACTGTTGATCCATAGGGTGTATGTTGATCTGTCGGAACACTTGACGTATGTCTGTCATGTAAACGTACTGTGGTAGTCGAAAACGTTTGATCACCCGAACCATATCACGCTGTAACTTTTGACCACGATAAAGCATGTCATTTAAAGATTTATAATTACTTATTGTCGCTGGACCCTCGAACACAACTCTCAATTTTGTCGTGACACTTGACGGCCGAGATGTATGATGATGAGGTAGGAAAATTGTTGGACCTCTCTCACCTGGTTGCACGAGCTTCATGCGATTTTTTTGTAAATATTCAGCAATGAATTCTTTATATTGCGTATAGACCTTTGTATTTTTTGAAAGAAATCGCTCTACCTGTAAAAGTCTGTTAACAGCAAGTTTATATGAATTGTTCTCTGAGAGCGGCATTTCCTTGAATAGTAATTTTACGACATAGCGACCATTATCCAACTTGGTGTGCGTTTGGCTAAACTGCAGTGTTTCTCAACCTTTTTTAAGTTACCGCCCCCTTGAGTAGCAATCAATTTTTTAACGCCCCCTGTGTGAGAATTCTATAATTAAAGGTATGGGGAGAAAGATAGAAAGGGAGTTGATGATTTGGAAAATTAAAAAAAAAAAATGGAAAAGATCTAATAACTCATGTTTTCATTTATGTTTTATATTTCATACTTTTTTATTAATTATAGTACTAGTAAATTAATTAAATTAAACATTTAAAAAAAAAACTTAATAATGTTATCAATTTATACTTTATAATAATAAATACATTTTTTAGTTTATTTAAAAAAAATATTGCTAGGTTTATTTGTTTTTGTAGACTTGGTTTTTGATTGTTGTATAAAAAATTAACTTTAGTGAGATGATTGGACTTGGTGGTTTTTAGCAAGTTTTTTGACATTATAGGTTCGATATTTGTTAACATAAATCGTAAGTCTCCTCTTGTCACGATATCGAGTCGATTCCTCTTCTTTGTAATTAAATCTGTTACAGTGCTGAACCCTCGCTCGACGAGAGATGAGGAAGGGAAGGCTATTAAAATTTTTTTAACGAGAGTCCACAGTCCAGGATAATGATGAATTATGTTAGTTTGAAGCCAAAATTCCGTGAGCCGATCACCATCCTTGAAACTGGCTTTCAGTGTTTCATCAGTTGAAAGTTCGATTAGTTCTTCTTGAATTTATACCTCTGCTGTCTCAATATTTAGAAAAGGATTAATGACCCATTGAGGAACTTCCAACGACAAAATATCCTTAAAACGTTCTGAAAAGTCCATATGTAAAGAATCGAGGTGTTGACAGTAAACTTGTATGTTGTCGAAAGATATTTCACTTTTTTTATGCAGATCTGCCAAAACTGGGAACTGACTGAACTCTTGGCGACCAAAATTGGTGTTCCACAAAATCAATTTTTTTTGGAAGGCAGAAATAACAAATTTTGACGTTATTATATTGAGCTCGTCACCTTGTAGTTGCAAATTAATTCCATTGAACTTTGCAAATAAATCGGTCATATAAGCAACATCGTTTTTAAGTAGTAGCAACCTGTCTCTGAGATTTACATCTTTCTCTTCAAAAAACTTTAGCCGCTAAAGTAATCTTCACACAAACAATCTTCCTTTGACATAATAGTCATACAAGGAACTTCCTCGAATTCCCAGAATTTCTCGACCACCTCTTCGAGTGGCTTGTGACTGGCATGGCATGTGATAATATTTGTACTCAGAGGCGTTAAATTTGATTTGATGCAGCTACGACCCGTTATAATCCAACCGAAACTAGAGTTCTGTAATGTAGGTGTGCCTGAAGGTCCATACTCTTTACCATCCTGTATGATGTTGAAAAACAGCTCTGCACCTTTAAGAAGATCTATCTTTCCTGGCCGGCTGAAAGTAGGATCCGCCAATGGTTTGTTTTGTATGTGTGACCATGCTGTTGTGTCAAGTTCAGTGGTTGGCAAGTCTACCGTGATACATTGTGTGACTAAAGCATTTATTTTATACCGTTTATTGTTCAAACGCGATATGATAGTCATTTCAGCTTTTTCTTTAATGTTTGTAGACGATGTAGATATACTATTTACTGTTACCTGTGTTCTTACTCTTTTGATACCTAGCTGAGACACTAGTGATGATATTAAAAATGTGATTGGGATCCAGAATCCAACAAAGCTCGACAAAAGACTGACTGGCCATTAACACCACGTACCTGAACTAAAGCTGTAGATAATATGATATTATGAGAGGTTGTTTGACATGTAACCAGTGTTGTATATTATCTAGATAATTTTTTTTTTATCTTTTATCTTCTATAGATGAATTCAAAATGAGCTATCTGAGTCATTATCTTAGATTAATATGTAAGTCATCTGGATAAATATATCTAGATAAAATCAATTTAATAAGCGCTTATTTTTTTATCCAATACCCACAAAAATTCGAGTTTCTCGGTTACATTTTTTTTTCAAATTTCTATCCTAAATAAATTCAACTACAGAAATCCTAAATAATCTTTTTTTCTGTTTCACAATGTTGGATTTATCAAACGGGCGGGCGACGCAATATTCCATGGGAGCAAGCGAGTGTCCGAGCTACCCGTGGACTACGATCGGAAACGCGAATGTTTTCAATAATAGTCTACAGTCTACACTATACTCATTGATTAAATATATGTATATTTATTCAATGCTATACAGAAAATAGTTCTACGTAATAATCGTCGCCCGCGTCAGAAACAAACGAATTTGTTCCTACGCGGCGACAATTTTATTATCGCCCGCCCGTCTGATTACCGTTCAAATAGGACTTTCCATTAATAAAACCTATTTTTAATTTTATAGCGTCACCCACCCACCCGCCATTCATTTGCAAATTCCCGTTCAGTTAGGACGCTCCGTAAACGTGTGTTGAAACGACCGAGTTATAGAATAAAGTGCTGGGAATTAGCGCCTTGGTGATGGTATTCGTTATGCTCTTTTGGTTGTTTCTGTTAGACCTTCGTTTAAAATAGCATATGCAGGGAGGGCTGCGAGCAGGCTACCATCATCCTCCCCTTAAATCAACATTTATTTTTATATTTGTTGCATTGATGTTGTGTGTTTAATGTTTGTAAAAGCTAATAGCCATACGATAAATAAATAATCAATTAGAAATTTTATAATACTTATGTAGTAAAAAAAAATTATCTTTTTTTTAATCTAAATAAATTGTAATTAATTATTTATCTTTATCTAGATAATTACAATTTTAATTATCTTTTATCTTAATCTAGATAATTTTATTGTCTAACATCTTTTATCTTTATCTAGATAAATTAATATTTATCTTTATACAACACTGCATGTAACTCCGTGATGAGATGTACTGGATGTAATGTGTTCTTTCGAACCATCGTCGTTCTTTACATCCTTCTCACTTGAATTACTCTCTAGTTCTTTGTCTCGTCTCCCATTACTTTCTATATGTAATAGAGTGTGAAGTTTTGCTCTACAGATTTTACACGTTTTCTCATTGGTACATTGTTTCGCACCATGTGTTGAATATTAACAATTGAATCATAATTTTGCTTGTTTAACTATGCCTAGTCTCTCACCGGGGCTTGCTAACATGAATGTATTACATTTATATATGCTGTATCGTTGAGAGCACACAGCACAAATAGGATATACATACCCTTGGTGACCATTTATTCCCAGATGAACAGTAATCAGTTTTGTACCTTGCTTAGTCTTCGCATAGTTGTTAGTACCAGGCTTGTATTGTATCATGTTCAGTGCATATAATCTATTTTCCAAAAACTGTTTTAACTGTTCCCAAGTAGGCATTCTTGAATAGTTAGTAGATTCAAGTTCCTATGCCTTCCGTACGTCAACTGGTATCGTGATTCGTGTTGCCTCTATACCAACAATGATGGCATCCTACTGTTTGACTGATTGATGTAGGACCGACAACGCTCGAAGGTATTTATTCGTTCCATCAAGTATTGTTTTTAATCCACTTATGTTTTCATACTGACTTGTTCGAAGCAGGGGCGTGGCGAAGGGGTTTTTTTGAGCCACGGCTCCATTTCAAAATTTGGGGTGGGAGAGTGGGTCTGCCGTTAGTGCTCACTGCTCAGTAGTGTAGTACAATACTACAAGTGAGGTAGTTGTTTTGTAAAAATTGGTTCGCAAGAATATTTACAAATAAATGTACCTACTAAGTTCTAATCATCACTGCTATATAATAAATTATTTAAATAGATTAAACAATCTATCATTATCTATATTATTATTTTGATCTGATAGCACATCGGTAATATCACATATCAATAGAAGTGTTACCACAAATTTTATGACACATTCAATGGGGAGGGGGGTCTAAAATAATTTTTATATATACTTATATATATATATACCATAGGGTCCAGACTTGGAGACCCCTTTTGGTCGGTACATTAGTAGGATTAAAAGGTGCAGAGTTGGTTATAGGGGGCAACACCATTTTAGTAGTTTTTTTTTTTTTTGCTTATTTGTATATACTTTTTCCCCGGGTAGGTGATTGGGTGGATAAAAAAAAATGTTTGGCTCCATGTAGTAAAATAGTTTACCACGCCACTGGTTGGAAGTGTTAGCAGTTGTTGAACATGGCTTTGCACCATTAGACGTTCATTGTTGTACCGACGTTGTAAAAGTGTCCATGCTTCATTGTAATTTTCGCCAATGATTGCCATAAACTCGATGACTTGAGCTGCCGCACCTTTCAAACTAGATTTTAAGTAATGCATTTTTCGTGAATCATCAATGGTTGCATTTTTATGTATGATAGATATAAATGAGTCATTAAACGGATACCAATTATCAAAATCAATCAAATGTAGGAATGTTAATTGGTGGTAATTTTATGTGTTGTTGCCATGTTCCGTTCGCATCGTTCGCTACTATATTATCGCGACGCGACTCATTTACTTTATTTGACAAACAACCGACAAATATACTTTTTACCTTCATGTAAAAATTGCTTACCTTCTCGTTTTCTTCAATAAGTTCATCTATGTGATTGTCGTCTGCTTGATCCGAATGCTCATCATACGCTACACTGTACTTTTTAAATGCCTCCTCAAGTAGACTTAATTGCACTCGCACTTCGTCCACCGTGAGCTCCTTCACCACGTCTACAGTGAATTTCTATTGTTTTTTTTTAATCAATTTACCTTTGTTTCTCAGCACTATGTTCGACATTTTGTTTGATGACGTTGTAATCCGTAATGTAATGTATCAATTAATGTAACAATTTCACTCGAGTACTAGATAGTTAACTAGATGTTTTTGGATAAAAAATCCGTTCCGAAGGACCATTAAATGTTAATGAAAACGCAAATGTCTTAATTGATGTCTTTTAATGTAATAAAAGGAAAACGTAAAAACGAAACATAAGAAAACAAAACATGATTCACTTTTTTAAGATTAGCAACGATAACCTGAAAACGTCATGGAAAAAAGTGTGAAGCACACGATTATTTAAAATAGCACTTTTTACTTCATGAATTATACCAACCAGGTGGTAAATACACAGTCCCAATAATTAATGAAAAACAATCAATACTTATTTCTATAAACAATTGCTCGATTGAATTATCATGTAGAGATAGTTGATGGCTGGGGAATTTGTTCTTCACTGCGATAAGCACACCACCACCTCTAATATCGGTATCGCGTATGTTACATCTACGTATACCAACGAAATACTTGATATTTGGCGGAGTCCAAGTTCAGCGTCCATTATGTTCTTTGATAGCCAGGTTTCAGGTAAGGTAATAATATCGTAATTAGCGGAGTGAAAGGTTACGGGTAAATATATCTTATTTAGTGTTAATACCACGTATGTTCTGATAGTATATAGATAAATCGTTTAAAATTTTGTGTTGGTTTTGTCATTTTTTGAAATAGTCGGCAAGTCGTAAAAATATTTAATAAACAAGTCGTTTTCACCTGCATCTCTCCGAGACTTTAATTCAGCCATAATAGACGAAAAATATTTATACTGTTGCACGGTTTGTTCAGATAAAATACGAATTGTAGTTAGATTATTTTAGGGGTGGCCAGCGAGAAGAGTACGAGCCGCCCAATATATTAATAAATATGGAAGAGCCGAAATGAAAAACCCGATAATCACATTTATCGCAGTTACCGATAATCACATTTTAGTTATCACTGATAAACGATATAATAACGAACAATAATGTCAGATTAAATTTTATCTTAAATTTGTCTACAACATACATATGGATATGTCTTCATAGTGCTGTTCGACGTCGTGTGTGTATCATCAAAAAATACATATTTAAATATTATATCAAGAACACTATACTTCTTATGTAAATTTTTTCTATAAATTGTAATTTAATACAATTTTATCCTTTTTTAAATACATAAATTCATATTAAAAAAATTTTTTTTGTAAAAATGTTTTATATCTTACGATAAAATGCGAGCCGCTTACGTCTATGACGCGAGCCGCATGCGGCTCGCGAGCCGCAGTTTGGCCACCCCTGGATTATTTACACCTAATAATTTCCTTTTTACTTTTAAGACTTCGAACACGTCAGCTGGATTACGGAAGAACAATACGTAGTGCAAGAAGCTTACTAGAAACTTTTCCCAGTCGATGAATAGACACTGGGCATACCGGTATATCGACGGTGTTAAATATATCATTTACGATAGAAATATCTTGAGTTTGGCCAGATGAATTGGAAGATTCAGGAACATTAAATAAAATAATATTACGTGCTCTAGATTGACGGTCAAAAAATTCAGAGTATACTTTTTCTTGGGCCACATTACATGTTAATTTTATTGAAATAATTTAAACGTAATTGGAAAACAAGTACAAAACATTTATTACATGTTACATTGACACACATCGACGCACCGATCAACTCGCTCTCGCATAATAATCGTTTTCCCATCCATCCATGCCAAATGAACCGCGTGCACAGCAGTGCTGACACTCTTACAATATAATATATATCATTCGGTGATCCTGACTTTTAAGTAACCTCACTTAAGGATAATACCAATTAATTGACATGTAAATGAAGTGATTAGTTTACATTTTAAATTAGTGATAGCTAGTAAACTGATAATTACAAATAATAAAATAGTTAAATCAACGACACTTGAGATTACATTTTGAGTACAATTAATCGAATCTCTAGCAAATATCACACGCGGTTACATTTTACATATAATGAACTAATAACTAATAAATATCACATTTCATAATCTTTTGTCCACTTTGGTGTTCTTCTGATCCGCTGTGGTCGCTTCTCGTCTTGAGAATGTCCCTCTATAGTTGACTGTTCATCCATAGATTGTTGATCGTCATTTTCTTCACCATCGTTCTTTACCTCATCTTCTTCACTGGTTTGCTGATTTTCGTACACACTACGAGTTGGTTCATCCGTATCCTCTGGTAAGTGATAGCCTTTAATCAAGGATATATACACCTTAGTTGTATAGTGTCTTCCTTCCTCAGAGCGTAAAGCAGATACTTGATAGGTGTCATTTGGGTATGCTTCAGTTATCACTAGTGGTCCTCTATATTTAGGTTGAAGTTTGGTCGAGTCTCCAGTATATTCGGGTTTTAATAAATACAATTTCACCCACAGTGTAATGAATTGTGTAATGAATGTGGTTTTGCATGTTTTCCATCATACCTTTGTTTCCACATTCTGTGTTCTGCCATTATTCGTTCCCGAACGTCGGTTTGGATTTTTGTGGTCGATTTCCACTCCTCTTCCGTAGTAACTCTACTCAACAGTCCATCATTGATTCTCGGATAATACCCGTACAATACATGGAATGGTGTGTCCCCGATGGTTTTATTATGTGTATTGTTTAGATGACATTCGATTTCCACGACATTCCTATCCCAGGTCCGATCTGTGTTCATGGCTGCTTGCATCACTGGGACGGGAGTGCCGTTTACTCGTTTTATCTGCCCATTTGCCTGTGGATGTTTTACTGAATTTAAAGTGTGTCGGACACCATGCTTGCTGCAAAAGGTTTCAAACGCTTTCGAAGTGAATGCGGTTTCCCGATCACTTATGATCCGTTTTGGTGTACCGAACATTGCAATGAACTATCATAGACTATTGATCACTCCCTCTGTACAACAGCTTTTCACAGGGTATAACTTGACATATTTTGTTAGATTATCAATCATGACCATCACATAACTATTTCCTTTGACTAAGGGTCCTATATGGTCTATGTTAATGATCTCAAACGGCTGCTTCCCTGGTATGATCGGGTGAAGCTCACCTGGTTGCCTTCCCCTCGGAACTTTGATCAACACGCACACTGGACAGCAGTGGATGTGCATGCGCACATACCGACACATTTGTGGAAAGTAGTATTGTTCCTTTATTTTGCTTACTGTACGGTCCACCGAAAAATGACCAGCCAGGTCATGAAATTTTATAACTATGCCTTTACGCATTGATTGTGGCACCACCCACAACAGGTTTTGCTCGCCACCTTCTATGATCCGTTTGTACAGCATACCGCGTTGTAATTGATAGTTTTTGACATTTTCTTTATCGACCTCCGTACGCTCGGACGGTTTTCGACCAAGGATCCCCATAATTTCCCCGAGTCTCGTGTCGGCCCGCTGCATGGCCATCACTTGCTCTTCCTCTGTCATTGTGACGAAGACTTCCAGTTGTCCGTCTAATAATTCCCTTTCGGTATCTACTGACGACCTAGTTGGAGCTCGGCTAAGGGCATCAATATGCCCCATTTTCACTCCTGGACGATGCTTAATGTCAAAATTGTATTCACTCAGAAGGGTCGCCCATCGCGCCACCTGAGGAATCAAAGTTTTTTTAGTACTGAGATGTACAATCGCCTGACAGTCTGTGATAACTACAAACTTTATCCCTATTAAATATGGTCGTACCCTGCTTAGGCTCCATACTACCGCCATTAGTTCCTGTTTACTAGAGTGATAGTTGCGCTCCGCAGAAGTTGTTTTCTTCGACACGGCATGAAGCAGATGTAGTCGTTTGTCCTTACCCCGCTGCAACAACATCCCGCTCAGACCCACACTGCTCGCATCCCAATGCAGTTCGGTTTCAGCACCCGGATTGAATATTTGGAGCACTGATTTGCTGACCAGCCGTCCTCTCAGCTCTTGGAGTGCATCGTTTTGTGTTGATGTCCATGTGAAAATAACGTTATCCCTCAACAGATCACTAATGGGTTGTGCTATTACCGCATACTGTGGAATGAATCTTCGAAAAAATTCGCATAAGCCAAGGAATCGCCGCACTTCCTGCTTGTTTCTTGGTGTAGTAAATTGTACTGCCTGCACCTTTTGTTCACCTGGTCTTACCCCATCTGCTGATAGCATAAATCCCAAATAAGCTACTTCGTTATACCCAAAGTGACATTTGGCCAATTTCAGAGTCAGTTACGCTTCCTTCAGTACTTCCAAAACCCGTCTTAATCGGTTGAGCATATCTTCGGATGACGTCGCCGGTATGAGAATGTCATCCAGGTACCACATCGCTACCTTGTTTTTCAGTGGATGTAGTATGCATTGCATTAATCTGGAGAACTCATACGGAGCGTTGATTAAACCAAAAACCATCCTCTCGAACTGTCCTGACTCGTTTGGGGTAATAAAAGCTGTCTTCTCTTTTGCAGCTTCCGTTAGTGGTACTTGTAGGTAACCCGAGGTCAGATCCAAAGTCGTAAACAGCGTTGCCCCATGTAAAGTTTCTAGGTGTTCATCCAAGTTTGGTGTTGGGAAGATCCTTCGTACAGTCTGCGCATTTAGTTTCCGGTAATCCACGACTAATCTCGCTTCCCTATCTTTCTTGGTCACTAGTAATACGGGTGACGCGTATGCTGATGTGGTTTCCGTTACAAGGCCAGCTTCCTTTCACTCCTGTACTATCTTGCTAATCGTTTCCTTCTCCGTCGCACTGGCACGATACGGTTTGCTCACTACTGGATTCCCATCGTCTAATATATCCATAGTGAGTACATCAGTACATCCTAGTTCCTTAATGTTGAACGCAAAACATTCGCAATACTCGTTCAATAGTCGCGTAATGGTTTTCACCTCCTGATCTGTGCACATCGCCCCACATTTCACCATTTTTTTGGTTATAGGTTTTACTTCAATATGGTCCACTGGACGTTTCCTCTGATAATCACGTATAACACCCAAGGGTTCTCCTTTGGTAATCTTCACATCAGTATACTTTTCATTAACGAGCATCACTTCAAATTCTTGTTCTCCTGCTTTTACCTGCATCATTGTGGCACTTCTGGCTGGTAATAGTTCTGTTGCACGCGTTATACTCAGTTTCGTTTGTCCATTTTTCTCATCAGACACTTCTGCTTCTTGATACGACAATATCATACCATAATCGAACTATAATTGCTCCTTGGTTTTTATAAACGTCACATCATCACAATCGGTGAATGTCCGTCCTACTATTATATCGGACGGTTGTATCTGGTCGTCCACTACTACCAATGTGATGGTCTCACTCACTTGATCGATTCGTATACTGGCTTGTGTTTCACCTCGACTTACAACTGCCTGTGCTTTTCCATATACGTGCATGTTTATTGTCTTACGTATCACCACTAATCCGTATTTATCCGCGATTGACATTTTAATGATAGAAAATGCACTACCTGTGTCGACTAGTCCCCTGATTGGCACCGTCCGATCGTTTATATACACGTCTTTAACATAATGCATCATATCGAGTTTATTTTGCTTAGACAGTAGGCTGACATCCGTTGTGCTCGTTCCTTTGCAATATTTTGCGGTGTGTCCATCCGTCTTGCACAGACTACACTTGAGTGGTCTGCGTGGTTGCGCACAGTCCCTCGATATGTGACCTGTCTATTGACAATTATAACAACGCGGTCCAGCATTTGTTTGACGTGCACTGGTTTTTCTAGACGTACCTTTGTCTGTAATTTCTTCAGTTGCGCCAGTCTTCGATCCACCTTTCGCCTTACTAATGTGACCCCGTTTGCTCGATACAGGTGTGCTACGAAATCGTTCATTTCGAATCGTACTTACTTCTGTGAATATTCTTATATCAGCAAGCAACTCCTCTTCTCGGAGATGTCCATTACTCTTTATTGATGACGACATATCTCGTGAATGTAATCCGACGCAAATCATTTTCTTTGTCTCAATCGCATTTAATTTTAATCGACGACACATTCTAACTTTGTCGTGAAAATATGAAAACACTGTTTCGTCCTTTTGTTGTACGCGTTCATACATTCTTCTCCAGGTTTCCGTTAAGCTTTCTTTGCATGTAAACATATATTCAAAGGACGTCGAAAACTTCTCAAATGTATCAAATTCGCTCATGTGACTCAAGTACCACTGTTTGGCTGCACCTTCTAAATATGAGCGTCCCGCTTCCAGTGCACTCGCGTCTGGCCAATTGTTTAACCACGCTGCAGTCCTCAACGCATTGAGCCATTCCGCGGCCGCATCCGTGTCGCCCGTTTTGCCTTTAAACATTGGTATCGTTTTAGCCAAATTCGGTAGTATAATCGATGCTGTAGGAGCTTGTTTCTGATTGTCCGTCAATCGCGTAATAATCTGCTCCATTTGTTGCTCGCGTAGTCTGTTCTGTTCGAGTAATGCACGCACTAATTCTGCCATATCACCTTGATTGATCAATTCTTCCGTTTTAGACCCTTTGTTTCGACTCGCCATCGCGTATCGGCGTGTTCGTTATTAAATTCACTCATGACGAAAATAAAGAAAGAAAGCAAAACAAAAAAAACGAATACTACGAATTACTTGACACCGCACTATTATCCGATGAGTGACAGTTCGTCACTATCTGATAGGTGATAAGACATTCGTTTACCAGATCACGAATCGCAGTTACCATCTGGTTATTGGCATCAATCTTTTTTTTTTTTTTTTTGGTTGTGTACAAAGTGTACTTCGGTCGATACAAAACCACGTATATTTGTATTCAAACCAAACTATAACGCACCGCAGAGTTCTTAACGTTGACTATTGTACTCGTGACGAGCGTCGCAAAATAACTCGCGCGAAACAGGGACAATTAAAAAAAAAAAAAAAAAATCACACTCACTATGATATCCCGGACGCACTCCGTAAGGCGCGTTTACTACTGACGACTGACGAGATCGCACAATTTTTCTCGTTAGGTAGTAGTCAATCCCACTTCTGAAATGTTAACTTTATTGAAATAATTTAAACGTAATTGGAAAACAAGTACAAAACATTTATTACATGTTACATTGACACACACCGACGCACCGATCAACTCGCTCTCGCATAATAATCGTTTTTCCACCCATCCATGCCAAACGAACCGACGAAGAAAGATAGAAATAGAAAAATATTGGGTTGTTGTGGATAACGCACGAATACAAAACAGATAACACACGAACATTACACTATGACCGCTGAAACGCAACTGATAGTAACTGAAGATACATCATATGTCCCCGTATAAAATAGAACTTCGGAAATAACCATTGTAAACAGTAGTAAATATTTTATGTAATGTAAATAATAATTTTAGTAAATACTTAAAATACAAAAAAAAAAAAAATTAAATTCTATTTTAGAAAATTTGATGAAAATGATAACGATTATATATTATAATTATTAGGTAGTTTTTCTTACGTTTTTTAATAATATTAAGCAAAAACTACATCAAGTTTGATATTGAAATTAAGTGATACGTGGAAATAGAGCACTGGTGTTGTACAAATAATTGATTAAAGAAAAAAAGAAAAGGTCATTTTAATGCCAGTTCGTCCTTTTTTCGTTCATCATCTGAATTTTATTAACTCAATTTATTTATTTTTTCAGTAAAAGAGTCAAATTTGAAGGGTGACGATAAAAGTAATTTTTTTAATACCAATTTTATACCATAATTTATGTTAATTCAGAATTTTAAATAGTTTTCATATAGTATTTATATAATGAGGGAGAGTTTAATTTTTTTACCCATAGGAAATTAAAAATCCATAATATAAAACACGCGGATATAAATTACAATTATTATGAAAAAAAATTTATTTTAGGCTATGTTAAAAAATATTATATGGGTATATATAATAAATGTGTTAAAGGTATGTACTTTTATGTTTCATTTTCAATTAATTATATAATTTTAGACTATGCGACTGAAAATTAAATAACCAAATGTTTAGTATTGCCTGCAGAAAATTATCGTATACCAGCATTTCAAAAGCCGGAGTTATGGTGTGAGACTCGTGTATCAAGTACGAATTCAATTTTATTACATATATGTTTCAATTTTTTACATCTTATTCTTTACATTAATTGAATTACTACACGTATTTCTACTCTATTACTATACTCATTTAACACAATATTTTAGACATACGTCAAATTGTTAAACAAATTTATGATCGTCCAAAGTGTATATTTGGGAAATTACAATTTTTTTTTTTTACATAAAATAAAATAGAATTTTATGACGTTGGAGTATAAAAATCGATATCATATTACGTTCATTTTTTAAATATATATGATTCCGTAACTGGTAGATAAAATATCTTAAATCACACGTCTTAAGGTTTATTGTATTTTCGAAATATGACTTACAATTTATTGTAGCATAAAATAGAACGTACATAAATTTGTTTTAGAAATTAATATCAAAACTAATAATTATGATCCTAGGTAAAAAATATACAACAATGGATTATTGTCAAAGTAAGGTTACAAATGAATTAATATTACAAACTATACTTAGTAATTATAATAATATTTTCTCGTGTATTACAATTTATGAAAATCGAGCAATAATCTCTGTAGTGATACGTGAATTTTAATCGAATTCGCCCGTCAACAATTTTACCCGGTATGAGAGGAGTTAAGTTGTGAAATGTAATACAATCATATTCGTGTGCGAATATTGATGGTGGCAATGCGGAGATACGGCATAGACGGTGGTCCGCTTTCGAAACACAGCCGCTGTCGGAATTGTTGAACACGGTATTTTTCCCGTACAACCATGTTTCTTACAAATTTCAAACCCCTATTTAACCCATTTAGGAGTGGAATTTTCAAAAATCCTTTCTTAGCGAAAGCCTGCGTCATAATTACTATCTGTGTGCCACATTTCAGCCCAATCCGTCCAGTGGTTTGAGTTGTGCGTTGATAGACCAGTCAGTTAGTTAAGTTTTCCTTTAATGTGTAGATAAATAGATATTAGTTGAATAAAACAAGCATGTTGTAATTGAATATTATTTCTATTGTAAGAATTTATCTCAAAAGAATCGGAACGCTTTTTTTAAAAATAAGTGTTGGATAAGACATAAGTAGGTATAATTCTCGAAAGATACGAGTAGGTTGACGTGTGTTACATTTGTGTAAAAAATCAATGATTATGAGCGTGAGTCGATAACGCCAATGATACCTGAAATTATTACGCGGTGACGTAATACATATGTCTACATCAATTTCTAAAAAGATTAAGAATTAAAATAACAAATGCCCTGTGAGTTAGACTTGGAAGTATGACGCAAAATCTTCCACATAAAAGTATACATTTATTTTAATAATGAAAAAAGATTTGAACTCAAGTTAATTTTTTTAGTTAACTGACTATCGACTGAAAAAAAATTGTTGACTAAATGTTTCGTTCTTTTTTTGAAGCTATGCTAGTAGGATAAAAATAGCGGTTCTGGCCCCGGTGCCGGTACCGGTGCTATCTTATAACATGGCCGCCCATTCCGGTGCCGGTGCCGGTGCCGGTGCTATCTTATAACACGGCCGCCCATTCCGGTGCTATACTATAACACGGCCGCCGTAATTTATTCTTATCGAACACGTAGTATATCTTATCACTATCATAATCCTTTTCAATCACTCGTTATCAGTGATTATACTTCTTTCCCATTACTATCACAAGCCATATTTAAACTATACATCCCCCTCTAATCATATTTCTTATCACTACCAAATATCACTATATTTTCAATCACTCGTTATCAGTGATTATACTTCTTTCCCATTACTATCACAAACCATATTTAAACTATACATTCCCCTCTAATCATATTTCTTATCACTACCATAATCCTTTTCAATCACTCGTTATCAGTGATTAATCATTTTTATCATTAAAAATTACTTGTTATAAACTTCTACCACTATTATATAACCTAACTCGTTATCAGTGATTATTCTTCATTCCGACTTTTCCCACCACTATCACAAACCATACTTCTATAATTAAACTATACATTCCCCTCTCACATTATTTATCATTACTCCTATCATCTATCACCGCCGTTGGTTTATACTTAACCTATACCCCCCTCCACCCCCACCTCCCTTCCACCTCTCGTATTACTTGTATATTAAAATATATTATTTTAAAAATAACATTCCAATGCGAATATTTCTGTATACCTATGTGTTAACGAGTAATTATCCATATAGTTATACATTAATAGTAGTAGGAAGAGCGAAAGCAACAGTTTATAGAAAATAATTATTCAATGTGAATTCAGTCACCACCACATTCGATCGATGCTAACCTAACCCCTTTCATGATTCTTGTACATATATTAAAATACATATATCCTAATATTCTTATCATTGATATTACCACTAGCCTTATCATTACACTTTATGTTATATCGGAGCTAGATTTTTATCACTGATATTACCACTAGCCTTATCTCTTATCATTTCCCTTTACTATAACACGACCGCCCGATCCTCCCAATATATCTTATCACTATCGTTATACTATAACCTAACCCGCTCCAAAATCAATCACTTGTTATCATTTTCTTATCATAAACCAACCTTTTTATCATTTTTTATCATTAAAAATGTCTTGCTATAAACCTCTACCACTATTATATAACCTAACTTGTTATCAATGATTATTCTTCTTTTTGTCGACATTTAACACTAACACCACACCCTCCCCATATTATTTACACTTATCTAATCAATACTTATCTTATATGTAGTATATATAATCACTTCTCTTATTACTATCAAAATACTACTACTATCATAATCCTTTTCAATCACTCGTTATCAGTGATTATTTTTCTTCTTATCGACCATACCGCTATACTTAAACTAAACATAACCCTCTCATATTATTTGTACTTGCGTGTAATATCTTATCAATACTCACCTATTACGTAGTATATCAATTCAATTCTCTTATCACTAACAAATACCACAGTGGCGTAATTACGGCACGACAAGGCGGGGAGGGTGCCTCGGTGTAAATACAATATTCGTATATGCAAAATGTTGAATTTTGTTTTGAAATTCACGCGTCATACTGATGTAGTATATATAATCACTTCTCTTATTACTATCAAAATACTACTACTATCATAATCCTTTTCAATCACTCGTTATCAGTGATTATTTTTCTTCTTATCGACCATACCGCTATACTTAAACTAAACATACCCCTCTCATATTATTTGTACTTGCGTGTAATATCTTATCAATACTCACTTATTACGTAGTATATCAATTCAATTCTCTTATCACTAACAAATACCACTATCATAATCCTTTTCAATCACTCATTATCAGTGATTATTCTTCTCACCAACCTTTCCCACCTTCACATATACACCTTCACATAATATTACTTACACTTGTATATTAAAATATTATTTATCATTACTCCTATCATCTATCAACACCGTCGGTATATAATTAACCTAAACGTACATCCCCACATCCCTTCCACCTCTCGTATTACTTGTATATTAAAATATATTATTTTAAAAATAACATTCCAATGTGGTTACATATGTTAATGGAAAGTAACAATTCTTGGAAAATAATTATTCATTATTACAGTAATGTAAATTTAGTCACCACCGCATTCGGTTGATGCTAAAAATATATATATAGTATTTAGAATATACATATATACACTCATTATAAGATTTTAATATATACGTAAGTAATATCACATATTTTATTTTTCGAAGATGCCTAACACACCGGGATTTAATAGTGTAGAATATTTTAATATTATACAGAATATGAAACAAGAGCCTGAATTTTTACATGATAATCAGCTGGGAGAATTTAGCTGGTCACAGTATCCCGTGTATGAATATGGTGAAATAGTAAGTATTATATTGAAAAAACAATAAAACAATTAATATATACATAATTTGTTTTTAATTAGACACAAGATTATTCAGATAGCGGTGTTGATACCCAACCCAGATCAATTTTTGGAGAATGGCATATTCCACCACGAGAACAATTATCTCCGGATATGTTCTCGTCTTCACTATATAATTTACATACGCCACCGCAACAATTGTCGATACCACTGGAGACTTACAATTCATTTAATAATTTCATTTAAATGACGGATCTTTACAGTTAAATATGGAATGTGAGGACGATGAAGAATTGAACATTCATATGGATAAGTTCGAGGATGGGGTGAGGATTTCGATGAAGTCAATAAATGTATGTTAAGTATAAATAACATTTAAGTTTTATGATTTAAAATTATTTATTTTTGTTTGTTTTATTTTCATTTTTATTATTATTTTTTGTAAAGAGACGATTAATATTATACAATATCGGTATTCAATAAAATATACATTACGTTTACGATTCAGTACCGTTTTTATTTACTTTTAAAAATTATAATATTCCTACACTCTACATTATATACCTGATATAAGACCGTAACTATGAATAATAAAGAACGTTTTAAAACAATAAAATTATAAATTATTTTTTACTTTCAATTTTAAACAACATGCCTATATAAACATATGTTAAAGTACGTTTCAATATAAATATAACGTATATGTGTAATAGCTTCTGGCTAAGAACTCTTAATAAAAAAAAATAACGTATATGTGTATATTCTAAAGTAGATTCAATACTATTTAATATCGTTTTACAATATTCATTATACTATGTACTCGTATAATATAATATGAACGCGTGCGATCGTATTTAAATTATTATTTCTGAAATTTATAATTACCTAATACGAGTATATTACATTTATGTTTTGAAAAAATAATAATATTACTATAGTATATTTATCCAACCGGACTCTCACACCATTGCTAATATATGTGAAAAGTAATGTATATAATACCGAAAAATATTTAAAATAAATATAGTAACACACGTATATTATATGTAATGATCGCTGTCAGATATACACCGAGAAATATACTCGGAATACACTTATAAAACGGTTCCCCACCAAACATTACCATAATATTATATCGTATATAGAAGCTAAAATTATTAAGAAAAGTGGTTAACGAGTGTACGCTGTACACGAAATATATTTATCGTTTACGTAAAAATATGAGAAAACGATTTATCTCATGTATCGAAATATTCGAAGCCGAAATTGACAATAACTTGTACCTATGAGTATTAACACAATCATTATTATATACTTATGTACTATCATAATCCTTTTCGATGACTTGTTATCAGTGATTATTCTTCTTATCAATCTTCTCCACTACTATCTCAAACCATACCACTATACTTAAACTGTACATGCCTGTTGGGTACCGATATCACAAATGACGGATAATACCACGCGCCGCCTCGTGGTTACACTGCGTCCGTGCCCGTGATTACGATCGCGTGATAATAACGCACTCGGATGCGGTTCGAATCGTCGCTTTTTCGTGCGCCTCGTGATCGTGTGTGAAAACATTATGGTGTCGCTTGTGTACACCGCGGAACGACACTACATTTTCTAGTAGTGTCCGCGTATTTTCGAGTCGTGTACCGTCGTCCTTCGAGCGAGCCGCGTACCGTCCATCGTCGCCCAGCGTGCGACTGTCGGTTCCATTCGTTAGCGCCCCTCGTGCGCTATACGTATATTGCGTCGTTACCGCCGACGTCCGCGTATTGTTACGCCGTGTACCGCCGCCCTTCGTGCGAGCCGCGTACCGTCCATCGTCGCCCAGCGTGCGACTGGTTTGTACATTCGTTAGCGCCCCTCGTGCGCTATACGTATATTGCGTCGTTACCGCCGACGTCCGCGTATTGTTACGCCGTGTACCGCCGCCCTTCGTGCGAGCCGCGTACCGTCCATCGTCGCCCAGCGTGCGACTGTCTTGGTTTCTCGTTCGTCTCAACGCCCCTCGTGCGTTGTACAGCCGCTGTGAGCCCCTTCGTGGCCACCGTTCAGTACTACCTGTACTACCATCATCATCGTACGTGAGCACCTGCGTGCCGGTCAGTCTACCAGTCAATTGTGTCTTTTGTCGCCACTCGTCGACCTCCCGTCTCCGGTACAATCAGGTCGTACTCAACTACAATATATATATGTTTATGTTTATTTGTCTCTCCTGTTATATGTATATGTCACATGCGATATCATAATTTATATGTATATTCTGTCTTAAAATATTTATTTTGTTAGTATTTAAGCTCCCCCCCGTCCCATTGATTCTTTGTATATGCGATAATAATAGTTAATTTAATGTATAATACAGTCCACTCTCTTCAGTAATTATCAAGTCATATGCTATGTTTTTTATTGTGTCCGTATTCACTCCTATCCACATAGATTGATTTTCTTCTTCGGTCGTTCTATTATTTTCGGCGGTACAACACCAACCTTAGAAATATTACCCCTTCGTGAGGCGTGTTGTGCTAACATTATTGGTCCTTCGGGCCGGATGTTCATATAGAATGCCGAAAAGAAATACATCCACGGACGAGGCGCAAAAGGCGTTAATTGGTGCACGACTGTTGCGCGACCGTGCGTTTAAGTCAATTTCCGATACGCATTTAATCGCAAAAAAGGCATCAGTTGACTTATCGTTAAAATCCGTATTAGAAGTGCGTGCGCGGCTATTAGTTAATTATGAAAAGCAATTTCGCGAGCAACAGGACGCGATAGTCCGCGCATTAGTTGAATTAAATCGTATTGATGAATTCGAGTATGTCGACTCGCCGGTCAAAGATGAAATGGAAACCATGTGTTATGAAATTATTGCTACTTCGACACCTTCGATTATTCCGACTGCTTGTATATCGTCACCCGCTTCATCTACCTTGCAACACAATATACTTCCAAAAATCGAATTACCACATTTTGACGGAAATATAGTAAACTGGCGCACATTTCGCGATACGTTCAATTCATTAGTTAACGATAACACAATGATAAGTAAAATAGAAAAATTTCATTATTTATTATCATGCGTGTCAGGCCCTCCACTAACTATTGTAAAATCATTACCATTAATGTCTACAAATTATGATAGTGCTTGGCAAGCGTTACTGGATCGGTACGATAACCAGCGTTTATTAGCTACCGCACATTTAGACAAATTATTCGCATTCAAACCTATACCACAAGAATCGCTGTCGTCACTAAATGATTTTTTAAACGTTTTTCATGAAAATGTTGCTGCATTGAAGAGCCTTAATGTCAACGATTTGACGGGGTTCTTATTGTTTTATATGGGCGCCAAGGTGTTAGACCCTGAAACTCGCCTCTTATTCGAAGCCAACGTTTCCCAATCTGAACTGCCCAGTATTGATAAATTAGTGGATTTTGTCAGACAACGTTGTCGTATTTTAGAGAATATGAGAGGACGGCATATCGAGAAAATGATAAAATTCGCACAAAATTTAAAAACACCGTTTTACCCAAGTCTATATTAACCACCTCAACTGGCCCCAAAAAAGAACAAAAAAAGTGTATGTTTTGTCCAGATACGCATCCTGCTTATCGTTGTAAAATATTTAGAGAATTTCCTGTTCAAAAACGACGCGACTTGGCGCACAGCAAAAATTTATGTTTTTCATGTTTGAGTTCGAACCATAACGCGCGTATGTGCCATTCAAAATTATCCTGTTCAACTTGTAAAAACGTCATCATTCGCTATTACATTCGGACACTTACATTCCACCAGCCGCACATAAACCAGATTCGACAACTACTAGTTCGCAGGAAAATCAACAAGAGTTCGTAGGGTTATCATGCTCCAGTAATAAGATTATCTTAGGAACTGCCGTTATCCGCGTGCGTGATCGGGAGGTGTTTATCAGAACGTCCGCGTGTTATTAGACAGTGGGTCGCAAGTGTCAGCCGTTACGATGCGATGCGCGTTGAAGTTAGGATTACCAAAACGTAAATGCCACATGAGTATTGTTGGGTTAGCAAAGAAACCTATTGATGACGTCAGAGGAATGACTAGCTGTTCGTTTGTTCCATGGCATCGACCCAAACCATCTTTTGTTGTACCGACGTCGTTATTTTATCTCAGATCACAACCGCTATGCCTTCGTCACCGCTCCCGTCGAGTATACGTGACTGCTATGAACACCTTTCATTGGCGGATCCTACGTTCGATTCTCCCGCTCCAGTTGATATGTTGATCGGTGGTGACCTGTTTCCACATATAATTCGACCGCGAGCTGATATTCTACACAACCCAGGGTTACCTTCAGCGCTGGATACTCTTTTGGGTTGGGTGATATGTGGTTCGTTGACCGAAAAGGATTCATCTGTCATGCAGTCCTTATCAGTCGCGTCTTCGTCGTTACTGAATGACACTATGAAGGCCTTTTGGTCTATAGAGGAAGTGGAACAACCGCAGCAGCCCACCACAGAGGAAGATCAGTGTGAAAAATGGTTCATCCAGACAACATCACGTGATGGATATGGTAGGTTTTGTGTTGGCCTTCCTTTCAGTGACACCGTGTCATTCGAGCAGAACAATTTTGCCCATAAGAAAAATCCAACAGAAGCGGTTGGTGAAAGACTTTCTACAAGTCACGGACTAGGTGAATCGCGTTCACTGGCGTTAAAACGTCTTTTCAACCTCGAAAGCCGTTTGAGCAAGGACCCAGTTTTATACGCAGAATATCAACAATTCATGCAAGAATATCTATCATTGGGTCATATGAAAGTAGCTGACCAACCGGGGCAGTATTTTATACCACATCACGCAGTAGTGAAACGTAATGGGGAAGAAATTGAAAAATTGCGTGTTGTGTTCGACGCGTCGGCATCTACGTCGTCAGGTCTGTCATTGAACGATGTGCTGGTACCTGGCCCAAAACTTCAAACGGATATTTTTGACATTTTGTTACAATGTCGTATAAAGCGTTTTGTGTTCACTGCGGACATCACGAAAATGTACCGTCAAATCTTGGTGACACCCAATGACTGTGCATACCAACACATATTGTGGCGCGAGTCTCCAGCAGACCAGGTGACTGAATACGAGTTACTCACGGTAACATATGGTGTTACATCCGCTCCGTACCTGGCCATTAGGTGTCTGCATGAGCTGGATGCTCAGATTGGGTCTCAATTTCCTGCAGCGAAGAACGTCTTAACTCAATCAACATACGTCGACGACATCGTCATTGGTGCCGACACTGAGGAAGAACTCTTAAGAATACAACAGGATACCATTGGTTTACTTGATTCATGCGGCTGTTCATTAAAAAAGTGGACTAGCAATTGTCCCGTCATCCTACAACAGGTGAATGTCAAGGATCATTCCAACCAATTGTCATTAGATCCGAAAAGTGATGCATCCGTGAAGGTATTGGGATTACACTGGGAACCTACATCTGACAATTTTGCCTGTCACACCAGTCTTCAACCCGATCAGCAATATACTAAGCGAAAAGTACTCTCGACCATTGCGAGACTCTTTGATCCGATCGGGGTTCTAGGACCGATTTTATTATGGGCAAAACACTTTATGCAAGAGCTGTGGCAATTAGGTTTACATTGGGACACTCCGCTATCAAACCAACTACATGACGTTTGGAACCAATTTGTAAACGAGTTACCATCCATAGCCGAAATCGCCTTACCCCGACATATCGATATTAGGAATAACGTGGAGATTCAATTGATGGGATTCTCGGACGCATCTCAACGGGGTACGCCGCGATCGTGTATCTAAGAGTAGTTCGCCCTTTGGATCAAATCTCTGTCTACTTCATTACATGCAAAACCAAAGTTGCGCCCCTCAAATCAGCAAAATGTGAAACGCAATTATCGATACCTCGTCTCGAGTTATGTGCCGCATTATTACTTGCCCAAACTTTAAGTCGCGTCAAAACTGTCCTTACGTCGGAGCTGTCAATTTCTACCATACATGCATGGACGGATTCCACGGTTGTATTGTCTTGGTTAACCACTCACCAGCGGAGTTTTAAGGTTTTTGTGACGAATAGAATCGCAAAGATACACGCATTACTCCCTGAGTGTGAATGGTCATATATTAACACAGCGGAAAATCCCGCTGACTCAGCATCTCGTGGTCTTCTACCAAAGGCGACTGCCTCATGCAAGATACACCTAGAAGGACCACCGTTCCTCCGCCGTCCAATGAGTCAGTGGCCGAATCGAAACTTCAAAGCCATCAACCCGGAACAATTGCCTGAATTTCAGCAAAAATCAGTGTTAACGACAGTCCATAATGTTAGTCATGTTACTCCCAGAGATGACATTCTTCAACGGTTTTCTTCATTCGTCCGTATGCAACGTTCCCTTGCCTACATCCGACGCTTAGCCTTTAAGGCTCGTAAAGAAGCCATTCCTTCCGGTCCTCTGAAACACGCCGAATTGCATGACATAATTATACGCGCTGTTTTGTTAACCCAAAAAACACATTTCCAGAATATCCACCGACAATTGATTCGACCTGAAGGATCAGTGAAACCAGCCACATTAGCTCAACTAGCGCCGTTTATTGATTCTTCAAACTTGATACGCGTTGGTGGTCGACTTCGTTATTCATCTTTAGATCCAGATGCTAAACACCCAATCTTATTACCGAAATCGTCAAAATTGACAACACTCATCATCCAACACTATCATCAAGGTTTTTTGCATGCAGGTCCCAAGCTAGTATTAGCCATGATTAGGAGAAAGTTTTGGATACTGTCGGGGCGAGACGCGGTTCGTCAATATATTTTCACATGCGTTACATGTGTTCGGCACAAGGCAACCCGTCCCACGCCAGTAATGGGAAATCTCCCGTCGTCTCGCGTGCAACCACAGAGACCTTTCTCACAGGTGGGTTTGGATTATGGCGGTCCGTTTATCATCAAAGAAAGTCGTCGCCGCAATGCAAAAACAAGCAAGGTATATTTGGCACTATTTGTGTGCATGACAGTCAAGGCAGTCCATCTTGAATTGGTAACGGACATGTCTACAGCTGCATTCCTCGCGGCGCTTGACCGTTTCGTGGCCCGACGAGGTGTACCATGCGAGTTATTTTCCGATTGCGGAACAAATTTTGTTGGTGCTGCCAAACACCTAAAGGAGTTACTTCGCGAAGCCCATGTGCAAGATGCTGTCACGATGCGTGTTCCTTGTCGGTGGCATTTTAACCCCCCCGCTGCGCCGCACTTCGGAGGGTTATGGGAGGCCGCGATAAAGAGCACTAAACACCACCTGAAACATGTGATTGGCAGCCAAATATTCACCTACGATGAACTATATACATTGACCACTCGCATAGAGGGTATACTGAATTCACGACCGCTTACTCTCTCTCCTCGGATCCTCACGACCTGTGTGCCCTCACTCCGGGACACTTTCTTATAGGTCAACCGATTATGGCATTACCCGAAAACAGCTACGTCAACACATCAATGAATCGTCTCAACCGCTGGGAGCTGCTTCACCAGTCACAACAAGCATTTTGGAAACGATGGACCAAAGAGTACCTTTCTACACTACAAGGCCGCTTAAAATGGTACCAATCATGTCCGAATCTAGCAGTTGGAGATCTTGTCATCGTAGAAGCTCCAAATCGTCCACCAACTGATTGGCAACTTGGACGCATCACCGCAGTCCATCCTGGTGCGGATGACATCGTACGCACAGCCACAGTCCAAGTTCAAAACGGTGTGCTGAGACGACCTGTCGTTAAGTTGGTGAAGTTACCAGTAATTTAAAGCCGTTTCCCTTCATCTTTCTTCCATAATGTCCTCAAATTTTGTTATTAGTATGTAAGTTTTAGACAGTAAGTTTGTTGTTTCTTGCTGATACGTCATAAACCTAAATTGTGTAGTTCTTGAAAGCCTTCGTCTTTCAACGCTGGGAGTAATGTTGGGTACCGATATCACAAATGACGGATAATACCACGCGCCGCCTCGTGGTTACACTGCGTCCGTGCCCGTGATTACGATCGCGTGATAATAACGCACTCGGATGCGGTTCGAATCGTCGCTTTTTCGTGCGCCTCGTGATCGTGTGTGAAAACATTATGGTGTCGCTTGTGTACACCGCGGAACGACACTACATTTTCTAGTAGTGTCCGCGTATTTTCGAGTCGTGTACCGTCGCCCTTCGAGCGAGCCGCGTACCGTCCATCGTCGCCCAGCGTGCGACTGTCGGTTCCATTCGTTAGCGCCCCTCGTGCGCTATACGTATATTGCGTCGTTACCGCCGACGTCCGCGTATTGTTACGCCGTGTACCGCCGCCCTTCGTGCGAGCCGCGTACCGTCCATCGTCGCCCAGCGTGCGACTGGTTTGTACATTCGTTAGCGCCCCTCGTGCGCTATACGTATATTGCGTCGTTACCGCCGACGTCCGCGTATTGTTACGCCGTGTACCGCCGCCCTTCGTGCGAGCCGCGTACCGTCCATCGTCGCCCAGCGTGCGACTGTCTTGGTTTCTCGTTCGTCTCAACGCCCTCGTGCGTTGTACAGCCGCTGTGAGCCCCTTCGTGGCCACCGTTCAGTACTACCTGTACTACCATCATCATCGTACGTGAGCACCTGCGTGCCGGTCAGTCTACCAGTCAATTGTGTCTTTTGTCGCCACTCGTCGACCTCCCGTCTCCGGTACAATCAGGTCGTACTCAACTACAATATATATATGTTTATGTTTATTTGTCTCTCCTGTTATATGTATATGTCACATGCGATATCATAATTTATATGTATATTCTGTCTTAAAATATTTATTTTGTTAGTATTTAAGCTCCCCCCCGTCCCATTGATTCTTTGTATATGCGATAATAATAGTTAATTTAATGTATAATACAGTCCACTCTCTTCAGTAATTATCAAGTCATATGCTATGTTTTTTATTGTGTCCGTATTCACTCCTATCCACATAGATTGATTTTCTTCTTCGGTCGTTCTATTATTTTCGGCGGTACAACACCAACCTTAGAAATATTACCCCTTCGTGAGGCGTGTTGTGCTAACAATGCCTCTATCATATTATTTTTACTTATATATTTAAATATTATTCATCGTAATATCTGACGATTACGTAACCCATCTATTTTAACTATACTAACACCTATTACCGCCGTAGGTATATACTTAACCCCTCTTCCCCTGCCTTGTTAAATATATTATAATTTTAAAAATTATATTTCAATGCGAATATATACATGCATGTTAATAACGATTATCGGTATGGTTACATATATTCATATTAAAAGTGAAATTATTGATTCGTGGAAAATAATTATTCATTATTACAGTGATGTACATTTTCACCATCATAATATGGTTAACATTTAATCTCACACTATTCACCGAGTGACAAACACGTCTATTTTCCTTTACAAAGTGTTTAACTTATTTTACTATAATGACCGGTTCAAATAAAGAAGTGTACAAGTACGTCGCACCAAAACCACCTAGCCAGCTCATCGACTCGTCAGTATTCATATTGGACTTTATCGGACGCACATTTTTAATCATAGGTCTCGATCCGACAAACCGATTTTATACGACGATTCAAATTATAACACCGTCACGTCATATAGTTATTTCACCGGATTTTTTAAACAGTATATTTTCCATAATGGGAAATATTCTGTCGTTTATATTGGATTCGCCGCAAACAATGAAAACAGTGTTTTTAAATACTGATGATATAATACTATCTAATATGGTTTATCGCGGACAAAATACACTTGTTATAGAATCTAAATCTCAAATCGGGTGTCGTGTATTACTCGGTCGAAAGGATCTGCTAACATTACAAAATTTAGAATGGAGTATTTTCGAAACAATAGAGAGAAAATCAAATTTCGTTAGACCTATAGTGATTCAACAATTTGATCAGATAACCGCTTACTTTACGAATAATTTTCAAAATCATACATCGGCAAACATAGAAAAAATGATTGCAGTTATTAAGAACGATCAAGATAAGACGGTACAACCAATTTCGAAAAATGATACAAGTTTTATTAGTCAACTCAAATTATTAGATAGCAGTCAAATAGCCCAACGTTGGATACAACAGATGGAAAATAATAACTCAACCCAGGTAATACAAAATAATTATATTTATAATATTATAGGTACGATACTTAGTCCGATTTATTTTGTTAGCTGTGCGATCAGTATGACGGACCTCTAAGATTAATTTCGCCGCCATCATCGCCAAACTATTTATCACAGACGCGAACTGAAGACGAGAACGATGGACCAACAATTTTCAATTTACACAAAATACCGTCGCCATCACCGCCACCATCTCCTATCAACTTTTATCAACCACCTCAATGGAAAACATCACGAGAATTATTTTCCAATTTTAAATAACTCTATGTACAAAATACTATTTCATAACATATATTATTAAAAAAAGCATATTTTTATTTAATAATTATTTACAAAGTTCTTATTGATTATCCTTCTATTTAGATTATTATTTTAGACATTTGTCTAAAATTATCTAATATTATCACCTGTACATATGGTCTTATAATATTTTGGGTGAAAATCAATCTGGATATACTTTACATATAAGTCATGTATATGTGTTAAATGCATTATCATAATAGATAATATTGTATTGTATATATGTAGAAACTAAAATTATTAGGAAGCTGCTAAACGAAAGTACACTGTACATAAAAAATATTTAATACTAAACGTATTTTTTCATAAAAACACGAGAAATCGATTTATTTTTCTGAAAAATGTTTAACCCCATATAATAATATTGTTAAAATGACTATGTTATATAAGACGGTATTGCCATTATTTTTGCATCAAGTATAATTAACACTATGTTTGCATCAATGTCATAAATATGTATATATAGGTAAATATATATTTATGTGAGAGTGTGTGTCAAATGTACTTTCATAATAGTTGATATCGCATGTAGAAACTTAAATTATTAGAAAAAAATGCTTAACAAGTGTACATGAAATATATTTAATGTTATACGTATTTATCGTAAAAAGACGAGAAATCGATTTATATTATTTTTTGTCACCAATATTGTTCTACTTACGAGTGTGAACATATATACATGAAATATATTATTTCCATCATTATTTTACATTTATCATAAATACGAGAATTCGATTTCGGAAAAATGTTTACCCACACCTATTAACGCACTAATATCTCTCTATATCAGACAGTATAGTCATTATTTTTAATTCAGTACGTTTCTAAATATCAACACTGTGTCAATACATATCCAGGCAGACGTAAGCAATAGAATTTAGAAACGTTATATTATTTTCTGTCTGGCGGTTGTCTATGCATTTAGTGTGTTTCATGTGATCCATACAAGTCGTGTTATATTAATATTATTATATAATCATATTTCCTTAATATTAAAATCAACGATCCAGGACGAGCAATGTCATCGGGTATACTAGATATTCAATGTATTCTTGGAACAAACTTAAAATACCTTATTAAGGAAATGTCGGTTATCGATACCGACACTTGGTCAGCTCAACACTGGATTTTCAAACACTGTAACAACACACAAGACGCAAAGAGTCAAAGAACAAATAAATGGCTTGAACAGCATTACCATGATCTTTCAATGGAATACGGAGATGTCGAGTACGAAGAAATCGATAGAATATTAAATTCGTTAAACTTTGAGAACATTTACGTTAAAGGAGAACAAAAACAGAAAATTATCAACAACTTCATTCCACACTTAACTGTTATAAACATTGAAGAACTCGATTGCCCTCGGTTGAATCAACTGTGCGTCGAAGACGGATTACCTTGTTGTATTTTTCATATGAATTTAAACCCTAAACATTGTACATTTTATAAAATTTTTGCATTAAGAAAATGGTTTATAAATAATATTTAAATTGCATTTATGTGTTTTTCTGAATAAAAATTAATTTAATCTTCGACAATTATATGTTTTTATTTTACAACTTATACAAATTCAATTTACAAGTACTCGTATAATATACATTGTATGTATATTTTATGTTCAACAGCCATCTGAAACATAATAAAATATTATTAATAATATCTATATATAAGTTAAATTATAAATAATATTAAACACACACACACACACACACACACACACACACACACACACACACACACACACACACACACACACACACACACACACACACACACACACACACACACACACACACACACACACACACACACACACACACACACACACACACACACACACACACACACACACACACACACACACACACACACACACACACACACACACACACACACACACACACACACACACACACACACACACACACACACACACACACACACACACACACACACACACACACACACACACACACACACACACACACACACACACACACACACACACACACACACACACACACACACACACACACACACACACACACACACACACACACACACACACACACACACACACACACACACACACACACACACACACACACACACACACACACACACACACACACACACACACACACACACACACACACAATTTATATCCTACAGTATATAAATATTTACAAATCAATAAATATTAAAATAGTTTTTAAAACCATATTTATCATATAAACTCTGTATATGTCAACGTATGTATCGAGCTATCATATACACCTATTATATTATGTTAATTGTTGTTTTTTTTTATGTTCATAACCCGATCTTTGAATGATCAGAAGAAATCATTATACCCGTACATATACTTATTGCACTCACCGTTGAATAATCTGTCGGGTAATAATATTTAAAAATAATAATAATAATATCATTTAAAATTATTATTTATTTTCAAATATATGTATATATATATATATATATATATATATATATATATATATATATATACTCGTATATTACTCAACAGCTGTCTGAAACATAAAAAACATTATTAATAATTATCTTTATATGCCATTTAAATATATCAATATTTTTAAAAATCATATATACATATATAAATTGCACATTATTAGTTGTTAGGCATTATGTTCTAGTAATAATATATTGATTTTAATATATAAGCATGATAATAGAAAATAATTTACGATATAAGTATAATAATAGTTTCGTTATGGTATAATTGTGATAGTGATGACTGAAATCCTTAAGATTAAGGCCCGTTCTTGTTCGATGATAGTGATTGGTGATATTCTGATGATAGTGATGTGATGGCATAAACCGTAAACATATTTGACTACTGTTGGTGTTCAACGATATGCCGATCTCTAAAATCATTGATTAAATATATTGCTCAATGTTTTACTGTAGATCTGAAATTTATTCATTTAATGTCGTCCTACAGATAAGTAATACCACGGGCTCAATTCTCATATTCTCTAAAATATAATTCCGTATTATTAAATTTAGTAATGGTATATAAGACAATTCCTTCTTATGTGAGCTCGTGTTATATGTAGTTACGCGAGATTATGTGAGGATGGGTTAGGTTAGGTTAGGTTAGGTTAGTTTAGGTTGAGTAATTGAAGTTTAAAAAGAGAGGAAGAATTTGTACGAAAAGTCTTAAATTTATATCACATGAATTACACCTAACCTCTCTTTTTAAACTTCACTTACTCAACCTTTTTTTTTTTTTTTTTTTTATTTTGAAAACACTAGAGGGGGAGGGTCTGCTTTCGCATTACTGCTCCCCCATCTAGTCATCGTTTATTATATGAATAACTTAACACACTTTAAGCTTAAAACTAGTTTCACTATTACAATTTTACATTAGTACACGTTACTGACATAAACATGACTTAGTCTAACATGGTAGATAGATATCTGTGACTTCGACTGATTGCGCGTGCTGCTACTGCTGCACCCTTTGCCTGGCTCTTTCATCCTCTTCTCTCGCCCTCATAATTTTCTCCACAAGCGTGGCAATGCGGTTCCATTTCGTCTTCGACTCCAGCATCAGTCCGACAAGGTTTCCGGAATCCAGATTGTCCACTCCTAGGTCGTAGCACGCCACACGCCTCCAGTGTTCCCACGCGTCGCATCGTAGTACACCATGTTCTGGTGTGTCTGGGCTGATGCCGCATTGTGCGCACTTGTCGTCATCAGCTCTGCTGAAACGATGCAAATACGCTCTAAAGCAGCCGTGCCCAGTGAGGAACTGCGTAAGATGAAAGTTCACAGTTCCATGTTTCCTGGTCATCCATGAGTGCAGGTCCGGCATTAGTTCGTGCGTCCATCTACCTTTTGTGGATCCTTGCCATTCTACTTGCCATTGCTGTATGGTCCTTGCCCTTATCTGCCCCTTCTCTTCGCCCTTGTATGCTGCCAACTTTTCCTCAGCCAGGTATTTGATAGGTGGTGTTGCGGCGACCACACACGTCGCTGTGTACGATGTGGTGCGATATGCGCAGATAACGCGTAGTAAGATTCTCCTATGTACCGTCTCGAGCTTCTTTAGCGGTCCCGGGCCAATCGATGCGGACCAGAAAGGCGCACCGTACAGGAGCTGCGATTGTACAACGCTGCCTAGGAGTTTCCTTTTGGACTCCCTAGCCCCACCTGTGTTCGGCATAATGAGTGATAGCTGCTTGACTGTTCTTGCAACTTTTTCGCAAACTACCGCCGCATGGTGTCCAAAGCGCATTTTGGAGTCCAGTTGTATACCCAGATATTTTATGCTTGGCCTTGATTCGATGAGCTGGTCGCCACATCTCACTCTCATGGTGTTGTTCACCCTCCTACGGGTGAACATAACTGCCTCCGTCTTATGCGCTGCGAGCTTGAGACCGTTGTCCAACATCCAATCATTAACCGTGTTATAGGCCGCCTCTAGCCCTTTTTCAAGCTGGTGGTAGACGTCCGCCGTAGCGACCAGGGCTACGTCATCCGCGAAGGCTATTATTTCCACATCCTTGGGGAGGGGCACACCGAGCAGGTCGTTATATAATACGTTCCACAGGTCGGGCCCAAGCACCGAGCCCTGCGGAACCCCTCTGGTGACATTGATTGTCAGAACTTCGTCTGTGGACCGGACACTCACCGTCCTGTTCGACAAGTAGTCCTGGAATATTTTGATTAAGTACTCCGGTACCTGTAATCGTTCCAGCGCTGCAATAATATTTGGCCATGGTGCCGTGTTGAAGGCATTTTGTACATCTAGTGTCAGCATATCAACCACTTTGTTGTAAACTGCACATCTTCGTTCAGAGGCGTTTATCACATCTTTTAGTCTGGTCAGAGCATCGCAGGTGGACCTCCCCGTCCTAAATCCATATTGATTTTCTTTCATTAGTCCACTATTTGTCAGGTGTTCCCTCAGCCTACGTGCAAGCATTTTCTCCAGGAGTTTGCCAACCGAGTCCAGCATACAGAGAGGTCTATAAGCAGATGGATCGTCGGCTGGCTTACCCGGCTTCAGTACTAATACCAAATCCGCCTTTTTCCAGGTAGTTGGATAGTGTGCTTCTCGTACGCATTTATTGTATGCCCTTAAAAATCGTTGGGGTTTTGCCATCACCGCTCTTTTTATCAGCTCGTTAGCGATCCCGTCGGGCCCCGGGCATTTACCATTTGGTAGATCTCTGGCTGCCGCAGATAGTTCTTCGGTGTCGAAGGCTTTAAAGGTTTCATTCGTGTGCGTTGACAATGGACTTGCTGTGTACACAGGGCTGATGTCATCGGTCTGTGGCCATGCAGGGAATAAAGTTTGGACTATCATTTTAATTCTTCCCGGAGTATCCATGCCCGCTACAGTTCTTGGTCTCTTCAGCTTTTTGACAACTGTTTGGTATGGTCTTCCCCAAGGGTCGCGTTCCACTTCTGCACACAGCTCGGCCCAGCACCTTTGTTTAGCCTCCTTGATGGCGATTACCAATCGTTTCCTGCTGGCTCTGTACTCAGCACCTTCGTTGGCGCACTCTTCTTCAGTGGTTCTTCTCCTTTTCCGTTGGTATTTCCTTCGGTTAGCGATACAAGTTCGTCTGAGGTCAGCTATCTGTACCGTCCACCAGTACACAGGTTGTCTTTTGCTCTTATCTTTAACTTTGGGCATGCATGCGTCGGAAGCTTCTGTCAACCACTCCGTCAGTTTTCTCGTTTCGCTTTGTGCGTTGTCCTCCTCTTGGTCTTGGTTCGTTGATTCAAAGAAAACTCGTAACTTTTGGTTATCCAGCTGCCTAGTTGACCATCTATTTTTTCCTGGCTTTGTCTGCTGGGGATGTCCGGTGTCTACGCTGAATACGATGTATCTGTGCCAACTCAATGATTCATCGTCCAGCACACGCCATCCGAAAACGGAGAAAATTATATCCCCCGAAGCTAGCGTGACGTCTATATGGGTAGCCGATGCATTCCTAATAAAGGTTGGTTGGCCGTTATTGCACACAGATAGGCTCATGGATGATGCGAAGTCTGCTAGTAAAGTTCCCCTGCGGTCTTCATGTGGGCTGCCCCATTCGGGGGAGTGCGCATTGAAGTCACCAGCCACGATGCACGTAACCGGGGAGTTACGTATGCTCGCCTCCAGTCTGCTTAAAAAGTTCTCATACTCCGTCAAGGGAGTTCTGGGCGGCCAATAGCAGCTGTAGTACCTGATACCTCTACTTTGAATCCACACATGGCCTGGGATGTTGTTAGGACCAGCTATGTCAACCGGTATTGTTCCATTGACAATGACTATGGCTGCTCTGTTTGTCGCGTCTCTGTACCAGCCGTTAGATTCGTCGCCTGTGCGGTATTGTTCGCTAACAATGATAATGTCTGAATTGCACCTCCAAGCAGCAGAAAACATAAAGTCCTGCGCTGAGTTGCCCATGCCTATGTTGACTTGTAGGAGGTTAATCATTGTGGATGATTATACCTCTTCT
>CM063709.1:14229716-14284394 GCA_032441835.1 Slavum lentiscoides
CTGCTTACCACTTTCACCAGCGGTTGCTGTACCAACACCGTTGTTGGCGTCAGGGGCCCGCGACCTTCCTGCGCTTTTGGTGCTTGGGGATGCTGACGACACCTGGGGCGAGCACCGTCCCCCAACCGCCGGCTCTGGGACATCCGAATTCCCTGTAGCAGTAACTTCTACTTTATTTTTTGAACTCATCATATCTATTTTTAATGTTGGCTAAGCCTCCACCAACGACGCCAGCCTAGCGACGTCTGCTTGTTTTCCGTTCAAATCCGTGATCCTCCGGGTCACCGGGGGTGATCATTCCCCCGGTGGTGAGCTTGTCCGCGACCGCTTATTCGTCCAACCCGAAGGTATAGCTTATTTCGCGGCTGACCTGTATATCTACAGGACATTCCCCTATCCGCAACCTGGGGACGCGCCCGGTGGCATGCTCATGCCATCCCGTAGAAGACCGGGTCACTTACTCAACCTAAACTAACCTTTTTTTTTTTTTTTTTTTTTTGTGTTTAAATCGCGGCGCTACAGGGGGGCACTTCTCCCGGAGGACCGTCCTTCCCCCTGTATCCGCATCATTTATTGAGGTAAATGTTTCACAAAATGTCCTTAAGCTAAGGCATGCGCCTGTACAAAAAACAGAAGACCCTACTCTTCTAATATTTCACCTTTAGGTGCACATTAATATAAATGCTTAACTACGTTTTTTAATCCGTGGTATTTCTTACCACCTGTTCAGCCAATCTTTGCATTGCCCTTTCCTCTTCTTCTTTGGTCGATAAACCTTATCCACGAACCCGTTGACTGCCTTCCAGTTTTCCCTGGACATGAGCATCAATCCTACAATCGTCTCTGGCTCCATGTCTGCTCCGTCTGAACCTCTAGGTCCCTGCGCTGCCGCCACCATCTGTCGCATCTGAATATTGTGTGCTCCGTGTCGTCCACTGTTGCCCCACAGTCGACGCAACGCGGATCCTGACGTTTCTTGAACCTGTAGAGGTAATGCCCAAAGCACCCATGGCCTGTCAGCATCTGGGTAAGATGAAAGTTGCAATTGCCGAATTTTCTCAGGGCCCACTGCCTCACGTCCTGATTAACCTCCACGTCCATCTGCCATTGGTAGCGTTCTCCCATTCTTCCTGCCATATGTCGAATGATCTATCTCGATCCGCCGCTTCGTCTCCGGGTGCGCCTTGCCTAATCCTCGTGTATTTCTTTTGCCTTTCTCTCGCTAATAGGTGAGCTGGAATCATGCCCGCTACCACAAGTATCGCCTGTGTTGAGACCGTTCTATAAGCCATCACGGTTCTTAGAGCAATTTTTCTCTGTGGGCCCTGTAGGACTCCGATGTTGCAGTTGAACGCTAAATCCCCTGCCCAGATTGGGGCGGCGTATAATAGTTGATTAGTAACCACGGTCGCCAGTAATTTCCTGGCCCTTGGACTTGAACCCCTCACGTTTGGCATAATTCTTGAAAGGGCGTCCACCGTAGCTCCTGCTTTCACCGCTGCACTCTTTATGTGATGTCTAAACCCTAACTTGCGACTAAGCTCCATTCCGAGGTATTTAATTTGCTCCTCTGGCCCCACCGTCGTTCCGTTCAACGTGAAGCTTGGTCTGACGTATCCTCTCTTCGAAGTCAATATCACCGCCTTGGTCTTATGGGTCGCGAGAGACAAGCTGTTCTCCTCCATCCAGCCCGCCACTGCCGCCAGTGCTCTGTTGGTTGTTTCTTCCAGTATTTCCGTTGTACGACCAGTTGCGACTACTGCTAAGTCGTCCGCGAAAGCGATTAGCGTTGCTGGAGAGTATACCCTGATTTCTTCTTCTAAATCTATTCGAAGTAGATCGTCATACATAACGTTCCATAGCACTGGTCCGATGACCGAGCCCTGTGGAACTCCGGCTACGACGTCTCTTCGTGTATCCTCACCGTAAAGCAATGTCCGTTCACTCAAGTAGCTATGGATTATCTATACTAGATACAACGGGACCTGTCTTTTCGTTAGTGCTTCGCTGATTCTCTCCCAACTGGCGGAGTTGAATGCATTAGCTACGTCCAACGTCACTAGCGCACATATTTCCCTTTTCCGGAGTGGTCCTGTTGATTTAGACTCCACTATGTCCATTACCTTAGCAATAGCGTCGACTGTCGACTTCCCCTTGCGGAAACCGAATTGCCGATTGCTCAGCCCTCCTTGTTCATCGAGATGTTTTTCAAGCCTACCTTTTATAATCCGTCCGAAGAATTTGCCGGTTGTGTTTAGCAAACATATCGGCCTGTAAGAGGAAGGTTGCTCCAACGGCTTGTTACCTTTCCTGAGTAGGACTAGCTTTGCCAATTTCCAATTGGATGGAAAGTAACTGTCTCGGAAGCACAGGTTAAATACCTTGCTCATGATGTCTGGTCTCCTCCTGGCTATTTCTTTGACTACCATGTCGGGTATGCCGTCCGGTCCAGGTGCTTTCCCTGATGGAGTTCTGTTTGCACAACTCTGGATTTCCTCGCCTGTTACCTCCGGGAATGTTGGACTCTTGACTATTGGAGGCCATACCTTTATGGCCTGTTTTGGAAATAGTGTTTCCACTATGTGTTCCAAACGCCCCGGTAGCGTTATTTCCGGGATAGGTCTCCTGCCTATGACTTTCTTCGTCACTATTCTATATGGTAATCCCCACGGGTCCGCTTCCACCTGCTCACACAGTTTATCCCAGCAGCCTTTCTTACTATTTTCGATACCTATTTTTAATGCCTTGCGTGCTGTTTTGTATTCTTCGTATTCGGCTATATTTTGATCGGGGTGAGCCCTCCGCCTTTTCCTTTTTAGCTTCCTCCTAGCCGCATGGCATTTCCTTCGCAATTCCTCGATTTCTTTTGACCACCAGTATGTGGGCTTCTTTCCTCCTTTGTAAGAACCCTTGGGCATACTCTGGTTGCATGCATCGACCATGATGCTCACCAACTTGTTCACCCCCTGCACCGCGTCATCTATTCCCTCCATGGTAATGCTTATCGTATACTGCTGCAATTTCTCCGGGCTGAAGTTCCTCCAACTCCACCTGTTTTCTGTTTGTTGGCTGGTGAGCCTGAACGGATTAGACCTAAGGTCGAAAGTAATGTACCTGTGAAAACTAAGCGGTTCTTTTTCAAGTACCCTCCAGCCTTCTATCCTGGTGATTATGTTGGATTTGGCGAACGTAATGTCTATATGCGTTTCAGAACTCTCCCGGACGAAAGTTGGTGAATTTCCTTGGTTACAGGCCGTCATATCGATCGATGCCATTAAGTCCGCTAAAAGTGCGCCTCTAGCGTCCTCTGTCGGGCTGCACCAGCTACCGGATTTTGAATTGAAATCGCCCGCTGCGATAACTGGCAGGTCTGAGTCCCGAATGCTGTCTTCGAGGCGGGTCAGGAAATCTTTGAATTCTTCGATGCTTGAGCTTGAACTGGGTGGCCAATATACGCTGTATACTCGTACTCCGTTGATCTCCACCCATCTAAAGCCCGCTTCCAGTGGACCCGTTCGTTGCACTGAAACGTTTCCTACGACCACGATAGCTGCTCGTCCATTAGAATCTGGAAACCATCCCTCGTAGTCCTCTCCACTGTAAATTTGTTCGCTCACAAGTATAATGTCAGCACCAATCTCCTCCGCCGTGCGCATCATTAGTGCTTGTGCTGCGCGGCCTCCCACGTTAATCTGCAGGAACTTTAACATTTCGTCTTATCGGCCAGATCCGTGAGCCGTATCGCTGGCCCTGCACCATCCAGCACTGAACTGCCGCTTCCATTTTGGTCGCTGGGTCTCTCGACGTGCGTCTTTCCCTGTGCCCTAAGGGTTTCCTTAAATGCTTTGACTTCCTGTTCGGTTGCCTCGCACGATGCAGCGAAGTGACCATGGGCTCCACACCGCCTGCATTTATCCGACCTATCCTCACCGGTGCATTTCGCGCGTTGGTGGCCTAGGACTAGGCATCTTGAACACCTTGTGCTACGCTTGCTCTCCCTGACTCGTGCGTATACAAGGCCCACTCTTAACCTTCCGACGGATAACATTTTGAGTACAACGTCTTGGGGTACAAGAACGACTGCAGCTAGGTTCCCGCCGTACATGGCTCTGAAGTAGAGCACTCTGGCGTCGGCTTCCGCGCCAAATTCTCTCCAAATTGCATCCACTACTTCTTCCTTGTTTGTCATAGGATCAAGGTCTCGCAGTTCGATGAGACCGCGTTGTTGTCCTTTTTGAACCACGCCGTCCTTACCAATCACCTTTTCAATTTCTTTTTTGACGATGTCAACCGAGCCGTCGTCACCGCCCACTTCAATAAGAAGATCACCATTTCTGGTTTCCCTTATTCTCTTTATACTATTTCCCGTCACTTCGGGGTTAACTCCCGACCTGACTATTTTCAGCGCCTCAGCAAAGGTCTTTCCGGTGTTTTTTACCAGCACAGCTGGTGGCAGCTCTCGTTTTTTCTTCCCTGGTTTCTTTCCTGAGCTAAGGTTCTCCTGTTTTTTACTCCGCCTGTAGGGTTGTCTCCTCAAAGCATCCGTCCAAGCTTTTCCGTGTTCACCGTTGCCGGTTTTAATTTGCTGGAATTTGGGCTCCGGTCCTGTTCCTTGTCCTAGCTGTTCGTCTTTACTAGGCTTCTCCAGTTCTTGCATTTCATGTTGGCTCCACCAACACGGAGTGGAAGTTCCTACATCTGTTCCTCGTTTTACCGCTTTCTCGTCGGTTTTCCCTAGCTGTGTGTTTCGAACAATATCTTCTTTCTGATGTTCGCTCGAGGCTGCCTGTCCTCGTCGCCTCTCCGCAACAAAAAGGTTATATACTTTAGCTAAATCTAATAAACCTTCCTTCACCTCCTTATGTACATTTCTAGTTTTCTGGGCAAAGGTGGATAGTGTATGGATACGCTCTTTTAATCTGACCAGCAACTGATCTTCGCTCAATCCCCTCGCAGTATTGTCAGCATCCTTTGCGCCCGGTTGATTGCGCTTCACCGCGATTGTAACGCCCGTAGCCTCCACCGAGCTCTGCGTCTTGAGGAGTCTTTCCCTCAGACCCATGCCAACTCCCTGCGGAGTCCCTGCGGACTCATCAGCACTAGTAGTAGTAAGTGTGACGGAGGCCTGGCTGGCCACCCCCGCACACTCGCGGTCGCTGGATGACGACCTGTGTGGGCCCGCTACATTGGAGCTGGCGTTGCCGTCAACTCCACCCACACCTGCCGTTGTCGGGGCTCCGAATTCCCCGACTGACTTCGTCGTGATAGATTCCGCCATGATTGATTTTTTCGGTAAATTCTAACCGGCGTTTTACCTACCGCCAGGGGATTTGATTTCGGTGTTGCCTTCACCTAGGACGATTGTCTGCCTGACTAAGAGCTCGTCCTACCCTTGGAACTACTTAGTCGGGTTGTCCTCCGCTTCATACTGTTCAACATGGGAGACCCTTCTGGTGGAATGCACCACCGTTGACATAGCACTCAGCTTCATAGGACAACCGCTCAAGCCCCCCCACCACGGCAAGGTGAGTTCCTTGGGGGGGAACCTAACCTAACCTTTTTTTTTTTTTTTTTTTTTTTTTTGTGTTGAAATAATGGATTGTAGAGGGGAACTTTACCCCTTCGGGTCATCCTTCCCCCTACATCCACATCGTTTATTGACCAAAATGCTATACATTTATCATTCTTTTATCGGCCTTCGCCGCACAAAAAAGAGGAGGCTCTATCCCCCTAATATTTGGCCGTCGGCCTATAACAAATAATTCTTATACTAATTTATCACTACGTTCAGTAGCGCCTCCCTTTGAGTTTGCCTCTCTTCTTCCTCCTTTTTTCCAAGTATGTCGTTTGCGAATGATTTCACGGCTTCCCATTTATTCCTGGACTGCAGCATCCTTTCCACCACGGTGTCCGGATCGAAACTTCCTCCTAATGAATCTTCCAGCCTCTTCCTTGCTTGCCACCATCTGTCACACTTGAAAATCGTGTGTTCCACGTCGTCCACTGGATCGTGGCAGTCGACGCATTCTGAGCTTGCTCTCTTCTTGTACTTGTGTAAATACTTTCCAAAGCATCCGTGTCCGGTTAGTACTTGTGTCAAGTGGAAATCGGTGTATCCAAATTTTCTCGTACTCCATTGCTTGACATCCTTGATGAGTCTCCTCGTCCATCTCCCTTTCTCAGATGCGTCCCATTCCTTCTGCCATTCTTTCAATGTATTTTCGCGATCGTCCGCCATCCTTATGTCCGAGTCTCTAGGCCGTCTGTATCTCTTTTGTCTTTCCCTCGCAATAAGATGAGCTGGAATCACCCCCGCTACAACCATTATTGCCGAGGTAGATACAGTCCTATAAGCCATGGCTGTCCGCAGAGCCATTCTCCTCTGTGGTCCTAGTATGGTGTTTATATTTCTCTCGTACATAAGCGCTCCTGCCCATATTGGCGCCGCGTATAGTAGCTGGTTCTGGACCGCCGTCGTTATGATCATCCTGCTCTTTTGCTTAGAGCCCCCTACGTTCGGTAGAATCCTTTCTAGCGCGCTGGCTGTTCTCCCTGCCTTTGTCGCCGCTGCCACCACGTGTGCTCTATATCCCAGTTTTCTGCTGAGCTCTACCCCTAGGTACCTCAGCTGCTCGCTTGGAATTACCTTGACCCCTCTGATAGAGAAAGACGGTTTCCTGTATCCCCTTTTACTAGTAAGGATCACGCATTCCGTCTTCTCCACTGCCAACTTCAAATCGTTCTCTTCCATCCACTCAGCTACTTTCTCCAGCGCATCATTCGTTTTTTCCTCCAATACCTCTGTATTGCGTCCTGTAACTAGTACCGCCACATCGTCCGCGAATGCTACCAACGTGGCGGATGAGTTAAACGGATTTCCTCCGCTTAGGTCGACTCTCAGGAGGTCGTCATACATTATGTTCCACAGGGTCGGTCCAAGAATCGACCCCTGTGGAACTCCGCACGTTATTTTCTTGCTTTTGTCTTCGCCGTATATTAGTCGCCTATCGCTCAGGTAGCTCCGTATCATATCTATGAGATATCCTGGTACCTTTTTCTTGTGCAGAGCTTCATCGACTACCTCCCAGTTAGCCGAGTTGAATGCGTTGGCGACGTCGAGTGCCACCAACACGCAGAGCTCTCTTTTGCGCAGGGGTCCTGTTGATGCTCTCTCCACTGTCTCCATCGCTCTAGCTATAGCGTCTACTGTGGATCTACCTTTCCGGAATCCGTACTGTTCTTCACTCAGTCCTCCGGTAGACGAGAGATGGTCTTCGAGTCGTGCTTTTATTATTCTTTCAAGGAATTTGCCTACCGTATTTAGTAAACATATTGGCCTGTACGAACTTGGCCGCTCCAGTGGTCTATTCCCTTTTCTCAGGAGCACTAGTTTGGCTACCTTCCAGCTCTTTGGGAAATATCGTTCTTTTAAACAAGTGTTATAGACCTTGCATAATTCTGCCGGCCTTCCTATCGCCACCTTTTTAACCACTACATCGGGTACCCCGTCTGGGCCCGGTGCTTTTCCTGAAGGAATCTTCTTGGCGCATTCGATGACTTCCGATGGTGTTATTTCCGGAAACAGTTCGTAGTCCCGCTGTATTTGCCAAGTGACCTCTTTTTTCGTTGGGAATAGCGCGTCCACTATTGATTCCAAACGCCCCGGCCCTGTAATACCTGGTATTGGTGTCTTACCGATAAGTTTCTTTGTAACTAATTTGTACGGTAGACCCCACGGGTCTGCGTCAACTTGCTTACACAGTGTTTCCCAGCTTTTATTCTTACTCTTCTCTATTTCTACCTTGAGTGCTTTCCGTGCGGTTATGTAAATCGTATACTCGGGTCGATTCGGATCGTATCCTCTGCCTCTGCTTGCCCGTTTAAGTTTCCTGCGTGCGGCAAGGCAAACTCTCCTAAGCTCCGCTATTTCATCTGTCCACCAATGTGTCGGTTTCTTATTGCCCTTGTAAATGCCTTTCGGCATGGTGTTGTTGCAGGCCGACGTAAGGTATTCCGAAAGAGCTTCGGCCCCCGAGCTAGCGCGATCAAAAGCTCCTACCATATGCTCTTCTATAAATGCCTGCAATTTGGTTTCATCGAGCTTCCTCCAGCTCCACCTGGGACACGTTTGTTGGTACAGACTTTTTCCTGGAGTAGCTGCTACATCGAAGGTTATGTAGTTATGAAGGCTAAGAGACTCCTCCTCCATAACTCTCCATCCGCTAATTTTGTCCAAAATGCTTGCTGAGGCGAACGTTATGTCTATTATTGACTCCGAATCTTGTCGGATGAATGTTGGGTTATTGCCTGTATTACATGGTGACATGTTCAAGCAAGACATCGAATCAGCTAGGAGGATGCCTCTCGCGTCCTCCTTATGGCTACCCCACCATCCGGATTTGGAGTTAAAATCTCCGGCGGCGATAACTGGTATTGCAGAGTCTCTTATACTCGTCTCCAGCCGGTCTAGAAACTCCGTGAACTCTTCGATGGACGAGCTAGATGCAGGGGCCAGTAACAACTGTAAAGCGTATGCCCGATAGTTCCACCCACCTGAAACCTCGCTCTGGTAGTCCTGTATTTTCTAGTGAGACCCTTTCTGATGTCGCCACTGCTGCTCTTCCCGTCAGATCCGAGTACCACGCGTTTTCCTCGCCTTCGTCCCTATTTTGTTCGCTGACTATCATCACGTCTGCCTCGATTTGTTTAGCCGTTCGCTTCATATATCCGTGAGAAGCTCGGCCTGTTCCTACGTTGACTTGTAGGATTCTAATCATTGTTGATCTGATGTCTTCATAGCCTCAAGTGCTCGCCTAAAGGAGTGACACTTGAAACTTCCCAGGATATGGTTTTTTCCCGCTTCATTTTCGCAAAGCATGCAGTTCGGCTCTCCCCTGCATTCTTTGCTCTGATGTCCTCCTTCCCCGCACTTCCAGCAATTTCTTGACCTGTCGTTTCCTTCACAGTTTCTCCTAGTGTGTCCGAATCCTTGGCATCTATAGCAGCGTTGCACTTCTTTGAGCACTCTGGCTCTGCAATTCACATACCCAATTCTGATTCTACGGAGTGGTTCCGACCCCAACTCCGTTGCCGGTATTTTCACCACCGCCGTCTGCGTGCCGCTTCTTGCTCTCCTCCGGCTAAGCAATTGGACTGCTTCCGACTTCCCGTACATCTCATTTGCTGCTTTGAATATTTCTTCCTCCGTGGCTTCTTCATCTATATCTCTAATCTCCACTTTAATTGAGTCGCTGTATTTGGATATTTTCGTCTCTGTTCCTATAGCACTGGTCAATACTTGCATAATTTCTTCAGTATTTTGTGCTCCTCTGATCAATTCTACTCGTAAATCTCCGCTGTTAGTCTTCTTTAACGAATGGAAATTCTGACCGATCTGTTTAACACTGTCCTGCGACTTAATTTTCTTGAGCATATCTGCGTACGTTTGACCTTTTGATTGAATCAGAAGAGTGGTCGGTTTCCGGCGTTTTTTCCTTCTGCGATTTACTATCGTAAATTCTTCTTCTGTGTTATTCCCACGATTGTGCTGTTGTGAATTCGATAGTTTCGAAGGTCGGCGTGTTTGCTCGCTTTTTGCGCGCAGATCATTTGGATTGACTGGTTCCGGTTCTTGCTTCAAATTCATCGGCCACCAGCAGGGTGTGTCCGTCGAGGCATCGGCCGTTTCCACACGCCTCCGTCCGTTCCTAGCTACGGGCTTCTCGTCAGTCCCTGATATTTTACCATGTTGCGACTCATCGGTTTGGATACTCATATCTTTAGTTACCTTACATTTAGATTTAGAGGACCTTACCTTTACGTACTGAGCCAGTACTCTTCCAGTGTTTGCCAGAGTGGCCTTCAACTCCTTATGGACGTTCCGGTTTTCGCCTGCGAAAGCCGTCATCGTTCTCACGTATCCCTGGACCATTGACAGGAGCTCTTCTTCGTTGAGGACACCGATGTTGATGGTCCTCGACCGTGACGCTCCGCTTGACCTGCTGTCCACTTGCAGTGGATTTTCTTCCCTTGCGAGGTTTCCAGTTTCTGCCTCTCTCTCGTTTTCCACCGGATTGCCAGCCGGTGGGTCTGGGTTCTTTGTTTCTTTGTCATCTATCATATTGTTCCCACGAGAACACGGGAAGGGTGCGTCCGCCGCTACAGAGCCCGGATGTAGCGGTAAGGCTGTATTCTGTTGGGTGCGCCAGGTGCCCAACAGGATCCTCGTGGACACGTGTCTACTTCCGTGCCAAGAGACCCCTCCACGAGTTGGGGTTGAAGGAGCCGGTTTTCATCTGCGAAAGGCGTGCTCGGGCCTTGCTGATCCCAACTAGCCAAAGTAAGGATCAGCCCAGAACTCTTAGTCAGGTTGTTCTCCGCTTCGTCCTGTCCAACATGGGAAACCCTGCTGGCGGAATAAACCACCGTTGGCATAGCACTAAGCTTCACAGAACAACCGCTCAAGCCCCCTCACCACGTCAAGGTGAGTTCCAGGAGGGGGAACCTAACCTAACCTAACCTAACCCATCCTCACATAATCTCGCGTAACTACATATAACACGAGGTCACATAAGAAGGAATTGTCTTATATACCATTACTAAATTTAATAATACGGAATTATATTTTAGAGAATATGAGAATTGAGCCCGTGGTATTACTTATCTGTAGGACGACATTAAATAAATAAATTTCAGATCTACAGTAAAATATTGAGCAATATATTTAATCAATGATTTTAGAGATCGGCATATCGTTGAACACCAACAGTAGTCAAATATGTTTACGGTTTATGCCATCACATCACTATCATCAGAATATCACCAATCACTATTATCGAACAAGAACGGGCCTTAATCTTAAGGATTTCAGTCATCACTATCACAATTATACCATAACGAAACTATTATTATACTTATATCGTAAATTATTTTCTATTATCATGCTTATATATTAAAATCAATATATTATTACTAGAACATAATGCCTAACAACTAATAATGTGCAATTTATATATGTATATATGATTTTTAATAATATTGATATATTTAAATGGCATATAAAGATAATTATTAATAATGTTTTTATGTTTCAGACAGCTGTTGAGTAATATACGAGTATATATATATATATATATATATATATATATATATATATATATATATATTTGAAAATAAATAATAATTTTAAATGATATTATTATTATTATTTTTAAATATTATTACCCGACAGATTATTCAACGGTGAGTGCAATAAGTATATGTACGGGTATAATGATTTCTTCTGATCATTCAAAGATCGGGTTATGAACATAAAAAAAGAAACAACAATTAACATAATATAATAGGTGTATATGATAGCTCGATACATACGTTGACATATACAGAGTTTATATGATAAATATGGTTTTAAAAACTATTTTAATATTTATTGATTTGTAAATATTTATATACTGTAGGATATAAATTTCATTGTTTTATATTATTCTGTGTGTGTGTGTGTGTGTGTGTGTGTGTGTGTGTGTGTGTGTGTGTGTGTGTGTGTGTGTAATATGTGTGTATTTAATATTATTTATAATTTAACTTATATATAGATATTATTAATAATATTTTATTATGTTTCAGATGGCCGTTGAACATAAAATATACATACAATGTATATTATACGAGTACTTGTAAATTGAATTTGTATAAGTTGTAAAATAAAAACATATAATTGTCGAAGATTAAATTAATTTTTATTCAGAAAAACACATAAATGCAATTTAAATATTATTTATAAACCATTTTCTTAATGCAAAAATTTTATAAAATGTACAATGTTTAGGGTTTAAATTCATATGAAAAATACAACAAGGTAATCCGTCTTCGACGCACAGTTGATTCAACCGAGGGCAATCGAGTTCTTCAATGTTTATAACAGTTAAGTGTGGAATGAAGTTGTTGATAATTTTCTGTTTTTGTTCTCCTTTAACGTAAATGTTCTCAAAGTTTAACGAATTTAATATTCTATCGATTTCTTCGTACTCGACATCTCCGTATTCCATTGAAAGATCATGGTAATGCTGTTCAAGCCATTTATTTGTTCTTTGACTCTTTGCGTCTTGTGTGTTGTTACAGTGTTTGAAAATCCAGTGTTGAGCTGACCAAGTGTCGGTATCGATAACCGACATTTCCTTAATAAGGTATTTTAAGTTTGTTCCAAGAATACATTGAATATCTAGTATACCCGATGACATTGCTCGTCCTGGATCGTTGATTTTAATATTAAGGAAATATGATTATATAATAATATTAATATAACACGACTTGTATGGATCACATGAAACACACTAAATGCATAGACAACCGCCAGACAGAAAATAATATAACGTTTCTAAATTCTATTGCTTACGTCTGCCTGGATATGTATTGACACAGTGTTGATATTTAGAAACGTACTGAATTAAAAATAATGACTATACTGTCTGATATAGAGATATTAGTGCGTTAATAGGTGTGGGTAAACATTTTCCGAAATCGAATTCTCGTATTTATGATAAATGTAAAATAATGATGGAAATAATATATTTCATGTATATATGTTCACACTCGTAAGTAGAACAATATTGGTGACAAAAAATAATATAAATCGATTTCTCGTCTTTTTACGATAAATACGTATAACATTAAATATATTTCATGTACACTTGTTAAGCATTTTTTTCTAATAATTTAAGTTTCTACATGCGATATCAACTATTATGAAAGTACATTTGACACACACACTCTCACATAAATATATATTTACCTATATATACATATTTATGACATTGATGCAAACATAGTGTTAATTATACTTGATGCAAAAATAATGGCAATACCGTCTTATATAACATAGTCATTTTAACAATATTATTATATGGGGTTAAACATTTTTCAGAAAAATAAATCGATTTCTCGTGTTTTTATGAAAAAATACGTTTAGTATTAAATATTTTTTATGTACAGTGTACTTTCGTTTAGCAGCTTCCTAATAATTTTAGTTTCTACATATATACAATACAATATTATCTATTATGATAATGCATTTAACACATATACATGACTTATATGTAAAGTATATCCAGATTGATTTTCACCCAAAATATTATAAGACCATATGTACAGGTGATAATATTAGATAATTTTAGACAAATGTCTAAAATAATAATCTAAATAGAAGGATAATCAATAAGAACTTTGTAAATAATTATTAAATAAAATATGCTTTTTTTAATAATATATGTTATGAAATAGTATTTTGTACATAGAGTTATTTAAAATTGGAAAATAATTCTCGTGATGTTTTCCATTGAGGTGGTTGATAAAAGTTGATAGGAGATGGTGGCGGTGATGGCGACGGTATTTTGTGTAAATTGAAAATTGTTGGTCCATCGTTCTCGTCTTCAGTTCGCGTCTGTGATAAATAGTTTGGCGATGATGGCGGCGAAATTAATCTTAGAGGTCCGTCATACTGATCGCACAGCTAACAAAATAAATCGGACTAAGTATCGTACCTATAATATTATAAATATAATTATTTTGTATTACCTGGGTTGAGTTATTATTTTCCATCTGTTGTATCCAACGTTGGGCTATTTGACTGCTATCTAATAATTTGAGTTGACTAATAAAACTTGTATCATTTTTCGAAATTGGTTGTACCGTCTTATCTTGATCGTTCTTAATAACTGCAATCATTTTTTCTATGTTTGCCGATGTATGATTTTGAAAATTATTCGTAAAGTAAGCGGTTATCTGATCAAATTGTTGAATCACTATAGGTCTAACGAAATTTGATTTTCTCTCTATTGTTTCGAAAATACTCCATTCTAAATTTTGTAATGTTAGCAGATCCTTTCGACCGAGTAATACACGACACCCGATTTGAGATTTAGATTCTATAACAAGTGTATTTTGTCCGCGATAAACCATATTAGATAGTATTATATCATCAGTATTTAAAAACACTGTTTTCATTGTTTGCGGCGAATCAATATAAACGACAGAATATTTCCCATTATGGAAAATATACTGTTTAAAAAATCCGGTGAAATAACTATATGACGTGACGGTGTTATAATTTGAATCGTCGTATAAAATCGGTTTGTCGGATCGAGACCTATGATTAAAAATGTGCGTCCGATAAAGTCCAATATGAATACTGACGAGTCGATGAGCTGGCTAGGTGGTTTTGGTGCGACGTACTTGTACACTTCTTTATTTGAACCGGTCATTATAGTAAAATAAGTTAAACACTTTGTAAAGGAAAATAGACGTGTTTGTCACTCGGTGAATAGTGTGAGATTAAATGTTAACCATATTATGATGGTGAAAATGTACATCACTGTAATAATGAATAATTATTTTCCACGAATCAATAATTTCACTTTTAATATGAATATATGTAACCATACCGATAATCGTTATTAACATGCATGTATATATTCGCATTGAAATATAATTTTTAAAATTATAATATATTTAACAAGGCAGGGGAAGAGGGGTTAAGTATATACCTACGGCGGTAATAGGTGTTAGTATAGTTAAAATAGATGGGTTACGTAATCGTCAGATATTACGATGAATAATATTTAAATATATAAGTAAAAATAATATGATAGAGGCATGTACAGTTTAAGTATAGTGGTATGGTTTGAGATAGTAGTGGAGAAGATTGATAAGAAGAATAATCACTGATAACAAGTCATCGAAAAGGATTATGATAGTACATAAGTATATAATAATGATTGTGTTAATACTCATAGGTACAAGTTATTGTCAATTTCGGCTTCGAATATTTCGATACATGAGATAAATCGTTTTCTCATATTTTTACGTAAACGATAAATATATTTCGTGTACAGCGTACACTCGTTAACCACTTTTCTTAATAATTTTAGCTTCTATATACGATATAATATTATGGTAATGTTTGGTGGGGAACCGTTTTATAAGTGTATTCCGAGTATATTTCTCGGTGTATATCTGACAGGGATCATTACATATAATATACGTGTGTTACTATATTTATTTTAAATATTTTTCGATATTATATACATTACTTTTCACATATATTAGCAATGGTGTGAAAGTCCGGTTGGATAAATATACTATAGTAATGTTATTATTTTTTTCAAAACATAAATGTAATATACTCGTATTAGGTAATTATAAATTTCAGAAATAATAATTTAAATACGATCGCACGCGTTCATATTATATTATACGAGTACATAGTATAATGAATATTGTAAAACGATATTAAATAGTATTGAATCTACTTTAGAATATACACATATACGTTATTTTTTTTTATTAAGAGTTCTTAGCCAGAAGCTATTACACATATACGTTATATTTATATTGAAACGTACTTTAACATATGTTTATATAGGCATGTTGTTTAAAATTGAAAGTAAAAATAATTTATAATTTTATTGTTTTAAAACGTTCTTTATTATTCATAGTTACGGTCTTATATCAGGTATATAATGTAGAGTGTAGGAATATTATAATTTTAAAAGTAAATAAAAACGGTACTGAATCGTAAACGTAATGTATATTTTATTGAATACCGATATTGTATAATATTAATCGTCTCTTTACAAAAATAATAATAAAATGAAAATAAAACAAACAAAAATAAATAATTTTAAATCATAAAACTTAAATGTTATTTATACTTAACATACATTTATTGACTTCATCGAAATCCTCACCCCATCCTCGAACTTATCCATATGAATGTTCAATTCTTCATCGTCCTCACATTCCATATTTAACTGTAAAGATCCGTCATTTAAATGAAATTATTAAATGAATTGTAAGTCTCCAGTGGTATCGACAATTGTTGCGGTGGCGTATGTAAATTATATAGTGAAGACGAGAACATATCCGGAGATAATTGTTCTCGTGGTGGAATATGCCATTCTCCAAAAATTGATCTGGGTTGGGTATCAACACCGCTATCTGAATAATCTTGTGTCTAATTAAAAACAAATTATGTATATATTAATTGTTTTATTGTTTTTTCAATATAATACTTACTATTTCACCATATTCATACACGGGATACTGTGACCAGCTAAATTCTCCCAGCTGATTATCATGTAAAAATTCAGGCTCTTGTTTCATATTCTGTATAATATTAAAATATTCTACACTATTAAATCCCGGTGTGTTAGGCATCTTCGAAAAATAAAATATGTGATATTACTTACGTATATATTAAAATCTTATAATGAGTGTATATATATATATTCTAAATACTATATATATATTTTAGCATCAACCGAATGCGGTGGTGACTAAATTTACATTACTGTAATAATGAATAATTATTTTCCAAGAATTGTTACTTTCCATTAACATATGTAACCACATTGGAATGTTATTTTTAAAATAATATATTTTAATATACAAGTAATACGAGAGGTGGAAGGGATGTGGGGATGTACGTTTAGGTTAATTATATACCGACGGTGTTGATAGATGATAGGAGTAATGATAAATAATATTTTAATATACAAGTGTAAGTAATATTATGTGAAGGTGTATATGTGAAGGTGGGAAAGGTTGGTGAGAAGAATAATCACTGATAATGAGTGATTGAAAAGGATTATGATAGTGGTATTTGTTAGTGATAAGAGAATTGAATTGATATACTACGTAATAAGTGAGTATTGATAAGATATTACACGCAAGTACAAATAATATGAGAGGGGTATGTTTAGTTTAAGTATAGCGGTATGGTCGATAAGAAGAAAAATAATCACTGATAACGAGTGATTGAAAAGGATTATGATAGTAGTAGTATTTTGATAGTAATAAGAGAAGTGATTATATATACTACATCAGTATGACGCGTGAATTTCAAAACAAAATTCAACATTTTTGCATATACGAATATTGTATTTACACCGAGGGCACCCCTCCCCCGCCTTGTCGTGCCGTAATTACGCCACTGTGGTATTTGTTAGTGATAAGAGAATTGAATTGATATACTACGTAATAGGTGAGTATTGATAAGATATTACACGCAAGTACAAATAATATGAGAGGGTTATGTTTAGTTTAAGTATAGCGGTATGGTCGATAAGAAGAAAAATAATCACTGATAACGAGTGATTGAAAAGGATTATGATAGTAGTAGTATTTTGATAGTAATAAGAGAAGTGATTATATATACTACATATAAGATAAGTATTGATTAGATAAGTGTAAATAATATGGGGAGGGTGTGGTGTTAGTGTTAAATGTCGACAAAAAGAAGAATAATCATTGATAACAAGTTAGGTTATATAATAGTGGTAGAGGTTTATAGCAAGACATTTTTAATGATAAAAAATGATAAAAAGGTTGGTTTATGATAAGAAAATGATAACAAGTGATTGATTTTGGAGCGGGTTAGGTTATAGTATAACGATAGTGATAAGATATATTGGGAGGATCGGGCGGTCGTGTTATAGTAAAGGGAAATGATAAGAGATAAGGCTAGTGGTAATATCAGTGATAAAAATCTAGCTCCGATATAACATAAAGTGTAATGATAAGGCTAGTGGTAATATCAATGATAAGAATATTAGGATATATGTATTTTAATATATGTACAAGAATCATGAAAGGGGTTAGGTTAGCATCGATCGAATGTGGTGGTGACTGAATTCACATTGAATAATTATTTTCTATAAACTGTTGCTTTCGCTCTTCCTACTACTATTAATGTATAACTATATGGATAATTACTCGTTAACACATAGGTATACAGAAATATTCGCATTGGAATGTTATTTTTAAAATAATATATTTTAATATACAAGTAATACGAGAGGTGGAAGGGAGGTGGGGGTGGAGGAGGGTATAGGTTAAGTATAAACCAACGGCGGTGATAGATGATAGGAGTAATGATAAATAATGTGAGAGGGGAATGTATAGTTTAATTATAGAAGTATGGTTTGTGATAGTGGTGGGAAAAGTCGGAATGAAGAATAATCACTGATAACGAGTTAGGTTATATAATAGTGGTAGAAGTTTATAACAAGTAATTTTTAATGATAAAAATGATTAATCACTGATAACGAGTGATTGAAAAGGATTATGGTAGTGATAAGAAATATGATTAGAGGGGGATGTATAGTTTAAATATGGCTTGTGATAGTAATGGGAAAGAAGTATAATCACTGATAACGAGTGATTGAAAAGGATTATGATAGTGATAAGATATACTACGTGTTCGATAAGAATAAATTACGGCGGCCGTGTTATAGTATAGCACCGGAATGGGCGGCCGTGTTATAAGATAGCACCGGCACCGGCACCGGGGCCAGAACCGCTATTTTTATCCTACTTATGCTTCTTATGGGACGCTTGGGTGCTGGGGGTCAACAAAAAAAAAAAACGTAACATCAGTACGTCACGTAACGCTTAGCGCTTTATATATATATATATATATATATATATAAATTTCGCGTCACGATGTTTGTCTGGGGTAAATTCCGAAACTACTTAACCAATTTTTATGAAATTTTGCTAGCTGTGTGTAATTTGGTCCAACTTAAGAGATAGGATAGAATTTATCACGATTTTTAACCTCGATTTAAACCTTAATGTGGTAGCTAATACGGGAAAAAACATGGTAAACTGGTTACCATGGTGACCACTTAAATTGTTACCGAGTTTCAAAGAAGCCAAACAAGGGCCAGTATTTATGTCGTTATGTATTATGAATTTATGAGCAGGAGGTTCGAATAGCATTTAGTTCACTCTCGTATAAGCGAGTCGTAGGTATATGGTGTCAACATAAAAATTAAAACCTATTCCCTACATAATTTAATGTAGACATTAAAATTCTAGCATAGTTTTCAATATTATTTGAAATACAATATTTATTGGTCTAGAATACGTAAAAAAAATTAACATTTCTAAAATTTCAACCACATTAACTCACAACTTCATGCGTAAAATGTATTCTTTCATTATTTCTATTGTACGTGAAGAACTTCGCGTTCAGCGCCCAAATTATAATAATTGGGGAGCGCATTCGCGGTCTGGAGGACAGGCCACCGAAGTTGCTGTTATCGTCTAAGCGCGAGTTTAGTATTCAAAAATAATAAAAAACAACTTGTCTGCGGCTCAATTGGTCTCAGTTTACAATTTACTATCAAAACGAGTGTAATACCATAAGAACAACATAATTTAAATTGTTTGCCTGTTTTTGGCGTAATAAATAATAATTTACAGTTTAATAAAGGTAACGAATGTCATATGATAGAAACAATATAATAATTACGGTTTAACAATAACGAATGTGATACGATAGAAACAATATAATTTTAGTCAACAATTTTTTTTCCGTCGATAGTCAGTTAACTAAAAAAATTAACTTGAGTTCAAATCTTTTTTCATTATTAAAATAAATGTATACTTTTATGTGGAAGATTTTGCGTCATACTTCCAAGTCTAACTCACAGGTCATTTGTGATTTTAATTCTTAATCATTTTAGAAATTGATGTAGACATATGTATTACGTCACCGCCTAGTAATTTCAGGTCATAACTCACAATTTAATACGTAAAATATATTCTTACATTATTTCTATAGTACAGAATCAATACATAAGGCAACATTTAATTTTTATTTTTGTGAATGAAATTGTTATAAAGTATTTTAATATATTATTATATACTCGTAAATAAACGAACAATACAATTTTATAGATGGCTTGAAAAAGGCAGGTTTAAATATGAGTAGTAAGCATGTCGGCTGTATATAAACATTTATTGTATTATTTTATTATTTTTTTTATTGTAAGAATAATTCGATAATAAAAATTTAACGTATTTAAAAGTTAATAAGGTACTTCCAATTGGAAAACATAGAGTTGATAGAATTATTAATAATTTTTTTTAGGTTTCACAAAGATTCTCAAATATGCATTTTTAAATATAAGTGAGTAGATTATACTTTATTATTTTTCAAATATATGTATATATTGTGTGTGTGTTTGTGTGTGCATGTGTAATTCAATAAATTATAGTCTTAAGTAAATAATTTTAGTATTTTTTGCTACATTTTGTTTACTAAATGTATTACATATAATTTAATATATTTTACTTTGCGCCAGTACCGGTGCGAATGAACGCCGAGTAAAGGGATATAAAATAAGTGAAATTGCCGATTTTGGTAAAAAAAAATAAATAGCGAGTCGCAGGGTCTTGTGGATGTTGCACAAGTGAACTGCTTAAAGATTTTAGAGTTTTGTTATTATTAGAAATTTGAAAGCTATGATAAACTAATTTATTCAATATAACGATTCTGAGCGGAGATTCAGTGTAATAAACTTTGTAAGAAATAAAAATAAATCGTGACTTACGATTGCCAAGATTTTTTGCAAATAGTTGAAGTTATGTAATACCTATGTTGCATAAAATGTTCAACCCTTTAGACCAAAGATCACCTCCCTATGAATTAAATACCTCAAAATCTATTATTGCTAAAAAATACTTCAAAATTGAAAGTAATTGTTTTAAAAAAATGATTCATAATATAATATAAAGTACGTATTTGGTGAATATTTCAAGTTTTTATGACCATTAGCTTCAAAATTACAAAGAAATAACGGTACCTAATCGAATTTATCGAAATTGCGTTTTTACCATTTTAATGTAATTTTTCGGTAGTTTTTTCTCACGCTTGAAAAAGTATTGAGAAAATCGAAAATGACCTGTTTAAATTTAGATGCAATTTGCTATCGGAAATCGGGTATGATTGTAATGATAGAAACACTCCTTCTGGTAGAATTTTTCGGTACAAGCATAAAAAAACACACATTATTGTATAGTCAATACATTTCTCGCGCCATGCCACTTAGAATCTAAAATACGAACATAGTAACATTTTTATATTATTATTACGTACGTGTATTTTACTACAATCCTAAAACTACAGAAACAAGTATCAGTAAAATATAGGATAGATACAATTTTGGTAAAATAATATCAATTTAATAATTATTAATACGTGGACAGCGTATATCTTTGAAATTCTCACTTCACCGCATACATAACCTTTTTCGTCTAATTTTATTTTGATACCAAGAAAAAAGTTTTTATATGTGTTCAATAGCACATAAAAATATTTTCTTCTACTCTGAACCTATGGAATTTAATTAAAACCTTTTATTCGTCATGTTGTATAACGGAAAATAAGAAAAAAACTTATACCAGAAAGCAGGTTGATGTGTGCCACTGACGACAAACAAATTGTAAATAATATTTCTACGTTGATGATTTGTCAATGGATTTAATACTAATGTGCAACTATATACAGTACACATTATGTAATACTTTTATTTGATTCATTTATATTGTAGTAGATAACGACTTTTACGACACGCGGACAGGTGTTAATAGTAAGGACAACACTAGTATATCGTATTAAGTTTAAAATTCTATTTCGAATTATTACTATTATATGGTTTTCAACGTCAACAAAAATTATCATCTAGAATATTATACGTTTGTTTTATTAACATTTACATGAATGACTGAAATATCTGTACACTTATGAAATAAATAAATAAATATGTATTATCTGAGTCATTATAACAGAATTATATACAATTTATACTGAAGAATTAAGTAGATTTTTTTTTTTTTAATGAGAATGTTTGAAAGTGGAATGCGTTATTAATTTTAAATTGTTCTTATTTCTCATAACTCCTAAGTTATAATTAACCATGTTCATGACAATTTGTACGCGTAGAAGTAAATTTGAATACCTATTTATGTTAGTTTTGGATTTTTTTCCTCGTGCATACGTGATTTGGTGACACTGAAAAATTATTAGTCGATTTATGTGTCCATCGACAACGATTTAAATTTTATTGATAAGACGAAATAATCACGATATCTGAAATAATCATATGTACTCGTTGTCATTGCAGTGGACATTATGACTGAAGTGTTGTGTTATCATCACACAGAATAGAACCATTTATAGATTTACTAATATTTTTTATAAGACAAAAACATTTTAAACGTTTTTTTTTTGAACCTGCACCTATATTTATTAAAACAAATTAACACTTGTAAATAATAAAATCAAATATACAAGATTTGAGAAATTCAAGTGAAACTTGGGACACGGTGCACTAAAATATTAAAACCTTAGTAACTCTGATGAGCATCAAGATAATCAAATTATAATTTTTAATCAGTTGTGTAGACAAAGTGTAAAATAATTTATTTGCAACAAATTTGTATAAACTTAGTTTGTATTACTATATTAAGTAGATTTTTTTTTTTAATGAGAATGTTTGAAAGTGGAATGCGTTATTAATTTTAAATTGTTCTTATTTCTCATAACTCCTAAGTTATAATTAACCATGTTCATGACAATTTGTACGCGTAGAAGTAAATTTGAATACCTATTTATTTTTAATAATATATTTCGTTTATTTGTTTAGAGGATAAATGTTTAAGTATGTTTGGTTTTAATCACTTATTTTGATAAATATTATTACACATATACTGCCAAAGGGCATTGATTAAATATACATAGATAGCCTACGTAATGCTAAAAATGAAATACGAAAAATCGAGAAAATGGGAGCCCAAAAATAATGATGAGGGAACTCGAAATTAGAATGCGCTAGGTGTTGTAATATCAGCTGATATCTAAATTATCACTACAGAATAAATTCTGTACTATCACCATAGAATAATATTACTCTATGTATTATTATTATACTATTGTGATAAATGATAAGTGATAAACCGTAAACCCATAAAAGTATAAAATAAATCCAAACATTAGATATTATAACAATATTTAACATTTTTCTTATCTCAGATTATTTTTACTCAGAATAATGTTCAAAGTCCAAACGGACAAACCCGTATATTTATTATCGAAAGATCGTAAACGACAAACAATAATTTCAATTTTCAATAATTATTATTTAATCGTTACACTACACGCCATCTATTGTTAGATTTTGCTATTAAATTTATGTGTTTCCATTTCGCGCATTAACGTGAGCTATCTATGTATATTTAATCAATGCAAAGGGTATTCCTTATCTGGAACAAAAAAAAATTATTATTTTTTTTATGGGGCACCCTACTATTATATTAAGAGTCATGAGAAAATAATACAGTATTTTTAAAATAATTTTCACAGTTGTTTTAGAGGTCGCTACCGCACCTTGAAATTTGGTATATTCGAAAAAAAAACATTTATTTCAGCTGTGAAATAAATTTTATTTTAAACAATTTTCCATCAATATTTATTTGTGTACATAAGCTACATGAACTAAAAAACCACATTTAAACATATTTACTGTATATTATCAGATAAAAATTATTTAAGCAAAGTAGATTTTTTTGAATCTTGGTACATTTTCCTAAATTGTTTAACCAATAACAATAGGTATTGTTTCTGTTCTTCATTTGTGGTTTGTAACTTGTTGCACTCTTCCATCAACGCCACTCCCCTCTCGGCAATATCATTGACAACCTTCATGGAACAAACTATTTCTTTACTTGTTTTATAATCATCATCTTCTTCCCAAACTTCAACATTCTTCTCTAGAAATGCTGATGAAATGTCTGTAATGCTGAAAAATCTGCGAGTATTGCTGGAAACAAAATATTCTAAAGTTTTATTTTGGATGACATCGGCATCTAACGTTCTACGTTTCATGGGACTCTGATCAATTCCTTCGTTTTTCAAGGCATCCGCCATCTTCCTTTTAGTGTCTAGAGACACTGCATCGTCAAAAAAGGCAAACGCAACGAGCTCCTCTGATAGGTACCAGAGGTAGCCAAGGATTTTTTTTCAAAGCGATTTTTGCAATAGCTTGATTTATTTCTTCATATGCTTTCAAGTCTTTTAGTAGCTGTAGATCATTTTGTGGTGCACAAGACGCCAACGGTGATTGGAACCAGTATTTTATTTAAATTTTTATTGTGAAAATGCAAGCATCACAAATCCCTGTCTCTTCTTTCTTAGTAAGCTTGAACTGGTCTCTAAATAAATAAATTTTCAACGAGTATATAGCCTTGGCCATCCACCTAGCCCGATGAAGACCACCAGGAGCTCTAAAAGATATTCCTTTTTCTGGGATTCTTCCTAGAAATATTATTGCAAAATTTAGGAGCTCCTTGTAATCATCTCGTGGCTGGAACTTTGTGAGCTGATTCTGGGAAAAATTGATCATCTCTATATGTGCGTGAAGTTGGCACCCCGACTTTGTCCGATCGACTCCAAATTTGTACCAATAGTTTGCAACTAATTCGCAATTATTTGCAACCGAGTTTTTATAATTTGCAACCGATTATTTTCGCAGCAATCGTTAATCTAATGATGGGGGGCCAGCCCCCCGACTTTGTCCGATCGACTTCAAATCTGTACCAGTAGTTTGCAATTAATTTGCAACTATTTGCAACCAAGTTTTTATAATTTGCAACCGATTATTTAAGCCGCAGTCGTTAATCTAATGATGGGCGGCCAGCCCCCCGACTTTGCAACCGACTAGGCGAGCAGTTATTAAATAATTGATAAAAAAATCTGTATATGTATACATATAAACAATAAATATACATATATATAAATAAATGTGTACTTAAATATACTATACTGCCAATGACTATTAAGTAAAAAATGAAAAAATATAAGATTGTTGTATAAATACATTTATTTCGACCGGTTTCGACTAAAAGTCATCATCAGGTATAAATTACTTTTTGCAAAATACAACAACAAGTAACAACAACATGTTAAAATGAAAAAATATAAGGTTGTTGTATAAATACATTTATTTATACAACAACCTTATATTTTTTTCATTTTTTACGTAATACTCATTGGCAGTATAGTATATTTAAGTATACATTTATTTATATATATATATATATATATTTATTGTTTATATATATACATATGCAGATTTTTATTATTCACGAGTATTAATTTTAATTTTAATTTTCTTACATATCCTTTTAATTTTTTATTTTTTTATTTTGTCTATATTTTATTAAATAATTGATGTTGTTTATTAATAAAGTATATGATGACTAAAGAGGGATTTTAGGTTCTTAAAACTTAAAATATTATTCTAATATGCTCTACAAAACCCCAAAATATTCTCTTAATATTCCTTATCTTGTAAATATGCATAAATAATTTTTTAATTTAAAATCATTCATAAATTTGTACACAAGTTACAATAAGAAATTATATACATTGAATGACTACATATAAATACCTAATTGCTGTACATCTCTTCTTTGCAATGTAATCAAATGTGTAGTAACTACAATTTATTATAAAATGATTGCATGGATATTTAGTAAAATCAACTAATTATTAATTATTGTCGAGTCAAAATACAATTTTTATTTTGGACTATTTCTTCAAACAAATAGGTACAGTCGTTGCCAAATAAATTGGCACGGCCGGCGGCGGCACTTTTCAGCAATTATATCCCAAATTAGTCGCGGAGTGCGTTTCCGGTTTCAGCCGCCCGGTATGGCACGCCAGGTTGTTTATTTTATCATAAATTTCTAAAAATAAACACGGAGAAATATTTTTCCGATAAAAAAATTACAATTCCAGAAATTAACAAAATATATGAATTTTTATGAACAATGATAGAATATATTCTAAAATATGAAAAATGTACCAAATATTCTCTTATCTCCAAAATATGCTTTAATATGCAAAATAATTTTTTGTCTACAAACTCTATGATACATAAATCGTCGACATTTTTTATCTTCGTTGAGCTGCATAAATTTAATAAAAATATGTAAAAACCTGAAGATCCGCTCTCTAATGATGACTTATTAGTTACTAGTATAGATACACTTTTATAAAAAAAACGTTTGTCATTTATAGTTTTTTTGAAAATTATTGTAAGAATAGTATATGAATAATTCAAATGAAAAAAAAAAAAAAATTATACACTTTATTGGTTTTAAATAGTTTTTATAATTAAAAACATTTTTTTACAATATGAGTAATGTGAAATAATGAAATATTTTAATCAATTTATTTAATTTATTTTTTAACATACATAATTGTGTGAAGATTAATTTGTGTTTTTATAGATGCTCTTTTGATTTTTTTCACCAAGTCATTGTGAATCTCCCATCCGTTAGGTTTCTTTATAAAGGATGTGTAGTAGGATGTTCATACTTCAATTAATGACATACGAAGATATAATGATTGCTATTAAGTGCCGGTTTTACAACGCATATTTATTCGCCAGATAGTGCAACAATTCGAAGTAAAAGTTCGAAAAGAGTTTTCTACAATAACAACTAATTCCAGGAAAAGTGTTATACCGAGATTAATTTTATCTAACCGAATATGTTGGAATTAAGTTTTATTCTCCGGATAACCCATAAAATTCGCTGGATTCGTTTAAGAAATTATAACGTCGTTCGTTCACACACCGCCGCCACCGCCACCACGTTTTTCAAAACATTTCAAATATACGAAATACCGCTTATTAATCGTTTTTAATTGTAACAAAGTTTGTTGTTGATTTAATCAGTTCTTTAATTTAATTCAGTATTATAACCACTGTTCCTTTGGTTAATCGGAATCGTCTAAAAAACTGTTCATTATCTAATTCGTTAAGGTAATCGCATTAAGTTTTAAAAACTTCCTTCCTTCGTGGTCGCGCAATGTACATGACGATTACTTCGTCATCGTCAGACTCAAATAAATTCATTATGATTTTTATTCAAATGAACATGTAGAAAAGATACAGATACACAGAAAGAAAGTCAATAACGGATTATATTAAAATTTGAATACATTGTTTTAAAGTTATCTTTAATGTTATCATAATATCTCATGAAAAGAAAAACATATTTTAAAATAATACTGAACTATGCGGAGAATTGTTATCCAGAGAATTAATAGTATTAATTATATTAGTTGTAAACCCCTTATATTTTATACTCCAAATAACTATTCTCTGTATAATACATGATATTGTGACCAAGGAGTCTTAAGATATTTTTTAGATATTTATTTTAATAGACCTATAAAAATAAAACAAAATAAAATTTTAAGAACATATGAATAAAATAAAATAAATAAAAACGTAGCAGAACGGCAGGCTCCCCATCATTAGATTAACGATTGCAGCGAAAATAATCGGTTGCAAATTATAAAAACTCGGTTGCAAATAGTTGCGAATTAGTTGCAAACTATTGGTACAGATTTGGAGTCGATCGGACAAAGTCGAGGGGGCTGGCCGCCCATCATTAGATTAACGATTGCGGCGAAAATAATCGGTTGCAAATAGTTGCAAATTAGTTGCAAACTATTGGTACAAATTTGGAGTCGATCGGACAAAGTCGGAGGGCTGGCCGCCCATCATTAGATTAACGATTGCGGTGAAAATAATCGGTTGCAAATTATAAAAACTTGGTTGCAAATAGTTGCAAATTATTGGTACAAATTTGGAGTCGATCGGACAAAGTCGGGGGGCTGCGTGAAGTTGGCCCCCCATCATTAGAATTACGATTGCGGCGAAAATAATCGGTTGCAAATTATAAAAACTTGGTTGCAAATAGTTGCAAATTAGTTGCAAACTATTGGAACAGATTTGGAGTCGATTGGACAAAGTCGGGAGGCCAAATTCACGCACATCATCTCTATAGTAATATTTTTCACTTGCTTTAAGGTAGAAGCATCAGAAATAACAATACTAAAGCCTGTCTTATTTACTATGCTCCAGGACTTCTTAAATCTTTTGAAAATTAATATTTCTGGGCCAGTCGAGGGTACAAGTGCCTGAAAAAGCACAGCTTCGAACATGATCTCCATAATGTGATGATGACAGGCCAGCCAAAGCATATCCTTTTCCATCTTTTGTTCTAGCAAAATACGAGCTCCATTCCTTGATCCGGTATTAGTTGCAGTTGTGTCAAAGCTCATGCATTTTACTTGGTCGCAAAGTCCCCACTCTAACAACGTCTCATAAACTGCAGAAGCGGCTGAATCTCCTGTCCCACAAGAAAGTTTTGGCACTGCAACAAGTTGATCGATACCCTTGCCAGATACGATAATTGGAAGGCGATCTACGTTTTCATGTCTGCTGATGTCCTCTATCATTTTGCCATCCCAGTGAATGGTGGGGGCACTTCTGCCTTAAACTCATCCTTCAAAGACTCGGCCATTTTCTGTCAAAAGTTTATTTGCTGTCGGTGAACTGAAGAATGATTAATATTATATATTGAAGGATTACAGCCGACGCTTTGTAGGGTAGTCGTCAGGACTATAGTTGCTTTGCGATCACTTAACTTCGCAACATTAAGACTTAAAGCCAAATTATCGTCAAAAAGTTGCTTTCTACCTCACTTCTTTGGAGGCAATTGAGGAGTGGAAGTTCTTTCAATTCTTGAGGAGGTAGGTAAAACAGTAGTAGATGAATTTGTGTCATCGTCACTTGAAGAAGACGAAAGTTTAATTAGCTGCCGTTTAGTGATAGATGCAATATCCTTCTGTTCTCGTTCTAGCATTCTTTTCTCACGAATTTTTTGCTTTTCAGTCTATTTATGCTTTTTTGCAAGTGCTGTCGAAACTGTTCTAAGTTTCCAATTTTGCCACGACGACCTTCCTCTCGCTGCGCAATTAAAAAATCTTTGTCTTCCTGTATACGAATCATATTTAAGGCATCAGCGTGGGCTATGTCAACGAGTTCTTCCAGTTTCGTCTGCCATTCCTCTTCTTTCTGTTCTATGCCTTTCGAACGCTTAACTTTATTCTCCTTATTTTTTTTTAGTTTCTGCCAATCCTTAAACATGTTTTCTACTTTGCTACTACATGTTTTTTTAATTGTGTTGGTATCCCGGCCTTTTTCCAGACCGCTAAGACGTCGCCTGCAGTTGAATGGCAAGAGTCTTTGATGGTTTGCTTGCCGTCACTTTTATAGTGAAAAAAAAACGTAATACCTCCCGTTTTTATGGAAGTTTAGTTTGGGTAATTGTTGACGATGTCTGGCCAACAAGCCATATCTCTGTCTTTTTTCGTGTGATAACGGCTGCATTGCTACAGGATGCCGATAAGTTGGATGCCATCATAAAAAAATTATTTAACTAGAATTTGTGATAACTTGAAAACTAAGTACGATGTAAATATGTATCAATTTTAAAAATATTTAATAAACACAGATAGGTTGTCTGTAGGTATATTTAAAAGAATAACTATAAATGTAAAATTTAATTAGCAACTAATTACTCAAATAATCACGAAACGTATTTAAATCTGATGATAATTTGATATTATATAATATCAAATTATAATTATAAAACAGTATCTGATATGTAGGTTTTCAACCACGATTTCATCAATTCGTTTTCATTAATTCACGCCACACTGCCTGTTCGCGCGGCGAACAATATTTTGAATATTTGTTTTTCCCGCCGTGACAACGTTTTCGTGTTTGCATTTTCGCATATTCATAGTTGCGACACTGGCCGCAACGGCATTATTAATCGTTCTCAGAGACTTGCCATTTTCGTTGCGTTATCGTTATCATGACTACAAAATGTTTTTGATTTCGTCGTTCGTTACAAATTTCTCCAGTTTAAAATGTTCAGTGTCTGGTATATATATTTTAATTGGTTTTTCAAAGTCTTAAGGTCACACTGCATAATAGTTTATAGCTTCAATCAATCGTATAGTTTATATAAGGAAGTGCAGCAGACGTTCTACTGCCCTTTCTTCTCAATGTTCGCTCGTGTGCGGTTCTCTGCGAATATTCATGTCATTTTTTCTTTCGTTTTGGTCTTTTTGGTGTCGGCCATTGTTAAATCCACGTGTCAAGTTAAATGAAATTATTCACTTTGGTTTGGTAATGTATTGTTTCATATCCGTTTTTATCGTTTCAATCGTTTAACTTATGTCTTTTAGTATAGGGTGATTTTGTCTAACCGTGGAGAAATTAGTCGTCAGTCGACATGGTTATGTATCCCACGATGGTTTGGTTTTTTTTGGTTCATTTGCGTTGCCCAATGTCACATCCAGTGAACGGGTTTTTGTTGTTATGGGTAAACGCCAAGTACGTGGTGCACCACCAATGGTTATTGCGGCCGACGGGTCCATATGTTTGTATTTGTAAGTAAAAAATCGGTATTATTTAGTAAGTTGTATTGTAAACGTTATAAGTTAAGCTCACATGATTGAGTAAAATGTATATGTGTAATCGTTCTTCACCTTTATGTATTAATTGTTAATTTTAGTATTAAGACTAGTAGTTTAAATATTTATTAAAAGTATTTGTCATTATTTTGTTATCTAAACAACAGAACTATTTATTATTATCAATAAGCATATTTAATTAATTGTAAAAAATACAGTCCACTCGTACAAAGAATAAATCTAATAATTATTTTACCTAACAAACGTATAACAATTTAAGTAGCGTAACGGAACGCACTGTTTTAAATTAGTGCTCCTTAGACGTTTACACTGCCACAGGCAAGTAAGTATACTATACGCAGAGACATATTTAGGGGGGCTAAAGGGGCGATCGCCCCGGGCGGCATTTTTTTAGTGGCGGCATTATTGTTTTCAGTGGCACTGAACTACTTTTAAGTATTGTGGTGCAAACACAAATTTTTACCACCACCTACCCGCCAAAATCCAAATAATTAAAAAAAAATTAGGTTGTAAAAAAAATGGTCCGTGTAACATTGAAACATCGAAATTTCGTATGAAAATTTGTGGTAATTCATCTGATGGTAAACTCTGATGCGCTCGGTAGTCGAAAACAGTGAAAAAATTTTCGGGTGGAGGGGGGGGGGGCGGCGAAAAAACATTAGCACTCGGGCGCCAAATTCCTAAATACGTCTCTGACTATACGCATTAAGGGGATTGAAAGCGGGTATTTTCTCTTTTTGTCTTACACACACGAAACATAGTAAAATAGACGTTTCGTACTTCCAACGTACCGATCGATCTATTGGTGCGATCAGTGTTGTGCATTATCTAGATAATTTTTTTTATATTTTTATCTTACCTAGATAAAAGTAACTTGGATCATCTTTTATCTTATTTAGATAAAAAAAATGGTTATCTGTGGTAAATTATCTAGATAATTATTTTAATAAAAGCTTTTTTTTAGTTCAACTCCTATTACATATATTTTTAATTTGTTTATAATTTATATAATATATTGTACATCGGGTATACAACTGAAATTTTCAAATATTTAAACCTTAGAGATGTTTTGATATGGGGAAATTATTATTATTACAACTTACAAGGAACTGATTCACGATAACGAAAATGTTTTCAAAATTGTTTTCAACTACATAAAGCTGGTCCCACATGACTCGTGCACTCGGCTAATAGTCAGAAATCATAAAGTATTTAATCGTAAGATACGACGATTATTTTCACTCGTCGAGTTAATCGAGGTATCCTGTTGTTGTCGGGTACCTACAACAGTACAACACGACTCTTGCTGATATGAAATTTAATCTTGGATTTTCCAAAAAATCACCTATTATCGTACATATTAAGCTACACACGTTCCAGCCGGCTACCTTTATATAATAACGTATTAAAAACAGGCGTTTCGGAAACTGTATGACGAAACCGCATAAAAAACATCGAACGGAGTATAAAGCGCGTTTGGGACGCTTCAAAAATTCATAAACATAAATTTCAGAGGCGGTCACTGTAGAAATCTCGGTTGGCAGTGGCCGTATAGACCAGGTTCACATGGCATGCATACATGCCCGTCGTTCGCGGAAATTCACTTTCCGCGCATGATATCGCGAATTAAAATACTGTTCATTGTTATGGGACCGTTCAGATGACACGCGTTTCACAGCGATTCATGTTGGGTTATTTTATTATTACACTTTTATTACTGTTTTTTGAATGATCATTGCCTTTAAAAATAAACGCGCGATGAACTGGCGCGCGCCCATGTGAACCCGGCCTAAGGGACTTGTCGGGGTTCAAGTCATTGAAAATCTTAAAGAACTCGAAAAACAAAATTCACTAATCGTCGGAAAAAAAGGCGCGAAACGAAAAACTACGGAGGCAGTGGTCGCGACTTTTTCTTCCAACATCCGACTTTCCGACCCTTTATCCGATTGAATCGAAAAAACAAGACGTGGAAAAATTGGAAAGAGTACGGAACAGTACAGAGATGTTCGCGCGGATAATTTTTTCAATGATAAGTACTACCAATAGTTAAATACCTATTTAATCAATTTTATTATTATATTATATATTATTCATTTTAAAATTATGTAAACATTTTAGATTCTAAGGAGTTGAGAGAATTATTTTACAATAATTTTTTTATGGAAAATTTGCGCATGTGTGCAATCATTCTTTGGTAGCAAATTTATCTGGTCATTTTTCAATTTCTACAATAAGTGTAAAAGAAAAAACAAATGAGAGAGCAAAATAACTGGTTATTTCTTTGTAACTTTAAAAACTTTCTAATTTTCACAGAATATGTATTTTACTGTTGTAAATACCATGTATATGTACATTATAATTTTTTGTCCATGATAATAGTCATAATTTGTAATTCATATGTAGCTGCAGTGGGGTAGATACGATTTTTTTTTCTGGAGGGGGAGGTTTTCAAAGGAAATTTTGAAAATAAAAATTGTATAGAATTTTATTTACATAGAATACAATAAATGTGTTTGTTAATATTAAATTTTCTTAAATTTGCTGCATGTGCACAATCAACGTGAAATGACATTTCAAAATTTTGAAAATGAAAAAATAGCTTTTTATGGTTTGGGAGGGAGGGTGGAAACACCTTACACCCTCCCCCGTGTCTACACCTCTGATTAGCTGTATTTACTACACGTTTACACCAAGTTTTGTCCAATCAATTTATCAAAACAAATTATTTATCATTACACTTAATGTAATGTTATTTTCCATAGTTATATGAATTATATAATTATGATAATTTATAAGGAACAACAGTAGATACAAGTACGAAAAATAATACAAACATTTCAATTTCATGTGATATAAAAATAATTATCTTTTTTTTTATCTAAATAATTTGAATTTTTTTTTATCTATTATCTAGATAAAAAAACCTTAGTATTATCTATTATCTTATCTAGATAAAATTTCACTTAATTATCCGTTATTTTATCTAGATAAATTTAAAGTTATCTTTGCACAACACTGGGTGCGATAAGAAATTTGAAAACAGATTTGAATTCCTCGTGAATTTTACTACAAAACGAATTTCCCACTTTTTTTATTTCTTTTTTTTAAGACCTTCAAAAATGAATTATTAACAATTTTTTTTTTTTAATTTGTTCGGTTAACTTTTTTAAGGGTTTATAAAAAAAAAAATGAAAAAAATGGGAAAGTCGTTTTGTAGCAAAATTCAAGAGGAATTCAAATCTGTTTTCAAATTTCTTATCGCACCAATAGATCGATCGGTACGTTGGAAGAACGAAAAGTCTATTTTGTTATGTTTTATGTGTGTAAGACAAAGAGAGAAAATACCCGCTTTCAATCCCCTTAAGTGGAGTTTAACAATTTTTACTAAACTTTGATATGCGGTAGCGACCCCTAAAACATATTTAAATAAAACCAAGTTTTACCCAGCTTCGTTTTTCAAGTGCGGTAATGAAATGGCAGGGTGCCCCGGCAACGTTTCAAAAGTTCATTTAGTTAGTATACTATATACGAGCAATGGTACTACAATATATATAGTTTATATAGGTATATATATTTTTTTTTTAATTCAAAAATAAATTCTGAAAGACATATTTAAGTAAAACGACTACTGTGAGATTTAAGATTTAATATCAAGAATCAAAATTAATATTAAATTAATAATTATTAATACGTTGACAGCGTATATCTTTGCAGTTCTTACTCCATTGCATACATAACTATTTTTTTCTATTAATAATAAATATAAAATGAATGTGTAGAATATTATACGTAAATACGTTCATTTGATTAAGTAAATAAATAATATTCAACTCGTATTTAAATTTTAAATATTGTTAAAATAGATGATTCAGGACATGAATACTTTGAATGCACGTTTAACATTATTGCATCCTATATTAATAATGGTATGTATTAAAATTCAACACTAATATAGGATATTATTTACCTATTCACATTTAATAATTAGCTTTTTTTTTAGATAAACTAATTTTAATAGCACCAATGGATTTTTGTACAAAGGAAATTAATAAGTCAAACGAATAATGTAATTAATAATGTATTTTCCGTTTCATCTCTATATTTTATCAAATGGAAATATGGGAATAAACTATGATTTTAACTTGACAAATTATTACTAAGATTTTACTATTTTTTCAGTATGACAATTGACAATATTACACCTACACCTGAAATCTGTCACAAGAGACAGAGATTAATTTAATAAAATTTTATTTTAATTTATTTTATTTCCAACGCAATTATTAATAAATTAAAACCTATAATAATAGATAATATGAATATGCATAATTTCATAAGTACCTTAAAATATTGCACTGGTTTTCTGAATTATAATTAAATATTAAACAATTTTATAATATAATAAATCGTTGTTATATGTTCAAAATTGAATTAATAGTACTACATGTTTGTAAATGTGTGTGTTAAAAAGCATGTAATTCAATAAAAGTTTTATCCTTATTATTATTATTACGCATTTTGTTGTTTTTTCCATTGTAATTTATTACTATTGAAAATATTACATCGAAACTATAGAAACATAATATATAACTCGTTATATTTTGGCAAATATTTCAATCCTCAAAATTAATTATAATATTATATTGTTACATAATACATTAATATATGTTTCGATAGGATTACTTTCAATTTTAGTCTACATTGATTGCACAAATACCAAATTATTTCGAAATAAGGATTATAATGGATTTATTTGTATTTTTGTTTTAGGTTTTTCTATAGGTGTTTTTTTTTCAAACGAAATTTCCTTTAATAACTATAACTGTTATAAAGTGGATACTAACGGTTTTTAAAGGAATATGTACTACACTTTACATATACATTATACACTTTATTTTATATAGTAAACGGTATTTCTTAGAACGCACACTTCCTCTCGCGACGGTTAGCGGAATATACGAGTATAAATGAATAGTCATAGGCACATCTGTTGATGCTTACTTGCCAGTAACCTTACCACATGTACTTACATGAATAATAAAATAATACAAAATACTAAAGAATAAATACTAATACAATAATAAATACGCCTTACATTCGGCCGTAAAAAAATCATATATTTAACTACGTACATATTAAGTATAATAACTCTATTATTTCAGCTATAAACGGCCAAAAAAAAAAAAAATTATATAATTTTAAGAAATTAATTATTTTTAACATAGTATGTATATAGTATTAGCATTGATTATAGAATAGAATATATAGCGCTTCATAGTGGCTGCATCCAACGACTAGTCGCCAAATATTATCATTGCATGGGCTATCTGTATATTCTATAATCAATGGTATTAGGAATAATATTAATTTAATTTTGCGACATAGATATTCTGCCAATTTGGTTTTTTAATATTCGACCGTGACTAGAAGTGTTTGGAGATTTGTTATAGCTTGTCTTATCAGTCCTTGGTTTTGTGTCTCTTTCTGTGACAGGTTTTGCATTATTTGCATCATTAAAGGGGGTAGTTCCAGGGTCATCAAAATTTGGTTTAGTTTGGACCGGCTTAAGCCACTGATCATGTACAATTTAATGATATGCACACATATCATCAATAGCTATATCACACATGTACACTTTTAAAACATTTGTTCATCTTACCATTTATTAATATACATAGAAATAAAATAATGAAAACACTCGCAAGCATCATAAGACCTGGAAATCGCACTTACAATATTTCATAACATTTCAAAAAGAAAACTAGAAAATATATTATTATATACGATTAATTACATCACACAACAAAAATTACAGTCTCGCCCCATTACTCAATTAAAAAATAATTATATAAATTATATACACGATGTATCATCCAAACAAATTAAATTTGACATTTTATATCGTAATACAGGCGCAAGGGGGGAGGGGGTTCAACCCCCTCCCCCTTGAACATCGGAAAAGTAGACATTTCAATTTTTTTTTTACGCACAACAGCATTGTAGATGTTACAGTAAAATGTATGTTCATATTTAGATTTTACCAACATCTTGATGTTAAGTAGATTTGTTATTTATGAAAAATAAATACCTAATAACAATGTGTATAATAACATTATGTATAAATGTTTAATTTGGTCTATGCCATTATAAACATTGATAAACATGATTATAGATTTTTGTGCTGATAAATCATTACGATACACGATTATAATGCACGAATCAAGATAGCACTGGACCCCCCATATAAAAATCCTATCTACGGCACTGACCAGACACCTATCAAAAACTTGTTAAAGATACCTGCAAAAGCTTTAATGTAATAGATATAAAACAAGATACACTACTTAACTATACAAATCATACAAAATCTTTTTTTTTTTTAAAAAACAGTGAAACATTTTTCTGTTTTATCATACAGATTTATGGAATATACTAACTTTAGGGCCGGTTTTACAATATCGTGTACTGTCCAAAGAATAGTTATTCTAAGATTAAAATTATATCACACTTTATTCGGTGTATAAAATATAATGGTATTACAATACAATTAATTCTCTGGATAACAATTCTCTGCACAGTTCAGTATTATTTTGAAATACGTTTTTCTTTCCATCCAATGAAATATAATATATAATCGAATATAAAATATCCGCAATCGAATTTCTTTTTGTGTTTATCTCTTCTACAGTTGTCATTTTGATAAAAATTTCAATGAATTTATTTCAGTCTGACGACGACGAAGAAATCGTCAGGTATATTGCACGACCACGAAGGCCGAAAGTCTTTAAAACTCGATTCGATTACCTTAACGAATATGATAATGAACAATTTTCTAGGCGATTCCGATTAATCAAACGAACAGTGCTTATAATACTGACAATTAATTTATTACACTATTATAACACTTATATTATACTATATATTACGTTGACTGCCACAAGCCCGCCGGCGACCCAAGTGATGTCTTTTATTGTGAAGCTATTTGGGTCGCCGGCGACCTAAATCATATTATTAATGTGACGCCACTTGAGTCACCGGCTGCCAAATTTAACATCAACATTAAATGCATCTAATTCTTTACGGCTTGGAGAGAACAATATTTAGATTGGACCATGGCGTAGACAAGACGATTTTGATCATTTAAAAAAAAAAAACAATAAAATCCTTCAACTTTAATACATTTATATTTTATACAAAACAATTTAATATTTGAATATATAAGTGTAGTAAATAGTAGTATAAAACGTTAAAATTAAAATTTAAAAAAATAAAGAGGTACCCTAGATAAATTGATAAAAAAAAAATTCCCTTTATATTATTACTTTTACTTTATAATAAAGTAAAAATAATAATAAAATTCAGAACTTGATAACCACGAGAAGTTCACATTTCTTATTCAAGACGAATACTAAAAGATAATTGACCAGTGGCGTAATTAGAAATTTGTTCTGGGGGGGATGACTTTTTCCCCTCGTTTATCATTACAGTGCAATGGGAAACTTCACACCCACCCTTCATACTATAAATTTTCTTGTTATGTACTGTAATAACTCAAAAATAAGAAGAGGTGTGTTTGGTTAACCCTTATTGTAGATTGAATTATTACCTTACTCCTTTTAACGGAAAGGAGTGTTCCGAGGTCGTGAGTTCGAGAATTGCAGTAGAAAATGCGAAATAAATATTTCTAAGCTCTATAGAAAAAAACAACACTTACCTCACTCTTCTGATGTATGACGACTCAAGGTAGCGTCCAGTGAGATGAGTCAATAGAATAAATTTTAAAAGGAAATGGTTGGGTCGCCGTCTTCAGCTCGAAGTCAGCGACAAGAATTGAACAACTCGATGTATGCGTGACGATCAATGCCTGTCCTCACGGGATACCGATTTGTTGAGTTGTTGTTATTGTGGTGAGTGTGCGCACACTGACGAGACGACGAAATTATCGAACGGCCGAGGGTATAAATTTTAATAAACGATTGAAATATAATTTGGAAATTTTGATGGTGGTGGTCAGCTTTACCAATGAGGTGACGTTATGATACATATGTCGACTCAGCGTGACCCGGTAGACTCTTTCCCACACGTGTATGAATTTTGTGTGAACTGAGTCGCGTGCGTTTTTTTTATAACGCGCGGTGTCTACTTATTTATTATTACGTGGGAAATTTGTATGTGGTCTAATCCTGAGAAATCGATATATACCTTATTTTTTTATTGTATTTTGATATTTTATTGTGGGCAAATTCGATGATTATTGTCTCTCGTGTGTGCGTGTAATTAATATTTAAATTTCGAAGAATTAGTGTGCGACTTATTCGTTGCACGTGTCATGTCTTAAATTTCTTATTTTTTGTTTATAATGTAATCGGTATTCCGAAAGGAGCAAGCGTCGATATTTTTTATTAATATATATTATTATATTTAAAGTATATTTTTGCATATAATGTCTTAGTATTTTAAGAAAGAAAAATAATAATAATGATATAAGTGCATATCATTACAGTACATACTATACTACAAATCAGTAAAAAAACACGGTCGTCGCTGCGGCGACCCCATCCCGCGCGTACGTACACGTACCCATACTGACGAAAGATACGTGCGGCAACAATATTTAAACATTATAATAAAAAAGCGATTTTAAGTAAAGTATAAAAATAGGAAAAAATAAGAAAAATTTTGATTCTACAATAGATGATGACAGTTCTCAGTTATTTCTTTTTATACATGATTAAAAAAAAGGCTCTGGGGGGGATCTATCCCCCTCATCCCCCCTTAATTACGCCCCTGTAATTGATGTATAAATTTGTAAAATAAATATTATTATTATCTTAACCTATAAAAACAAAAGACAGCGGGCGACCCAAGTGGCTTGTACGAAATATTACATTTTTGGCAGGCCACTTGCCAGCCGGCGTCCCAAGACTTTTCTTTTTTCCATGATATTATCTACAATTAACTGATTATAAAAATATCAGTTTTATTAAAATCTAAGAACTGGATCTATTTTTATAAATGTAAACATTTACGACATACGATGTACAAATAGAATGGCCTGACACGCGCTGATACGACTTGGGTCGCCGGCGGGCTTGTGGCAGTCAACGTGACTTATTATAATTTTTCTACTAACGTAACCAACGTTTCAACTTCGGTGTCCGAAAAATTTTAAATACGTTTTCTTTTTACTTTATCCATTTGAATTACAGGGATAAAAAATAAAAGAAACCGAATTTTATTACGAACAAAAAACGATTGACGAGTGATTAAGGGAAAACGAGTGGTATTTCGTGCATTAAAATGTTCTGAAAAACGTGGCGCATGCCGTGGTGGCAGATGCGTGTACGAACGACGCAACGATATTATTTTTGGAACGAATCGAGCGAATTTTGTGTGTTATCCGGGGAATAAAATTTTATTCCAACATATTTTGTCTAGATAAAATTAATCTCCGGATAACACTATTCCCGGAATTAGTTGTTATTGTAGAACTCACTTTTCCAGCTCATGACTTCGAATTGCACTGTCTGACGAATGAATATGCGTTGTAAAACCGGTCCTCTTGCATGACAATATTATGACACAAATCAAACACACATCCGGTCGCGGCGGCCCACAAGTTTATATATTACGCAGTGCTTGAATTGGAAAAAAATTAGAAGGGGGATGCAAAAGTATAAAAATAATGTGCGTTCCAGCAGATTTTAATGTCTTATAAAATCGTGGGGGGCTTCGTCCCCCCCACACCCCCCACAATATTTTTCATTATATAAAAATAAGTAAGTATAATTTTTTTTTTAACTATAAACATTCGCGCCACATAGTAAAGGAGCATTTATTATTATTTTTATTATTTTTTTTTGTTTTTATTAATTTACGATTACTTTTATTTTCTTGTTTAATTAAGCAAATACTATGATTATTATTATTGGTATTGATATTTAAATTTGTTATTGTATCATTGCCAAAATTATAATATTTTGTCATTATTTTTACAAAAACTATTATTTGTGTTTTGCGCAAGAAAACTTTATCGTTCGAGTATCCCTTGTATTTTGTGGATGGAACTCAATGAAAAGCTCATTGAGTTTCATCCATTCGAGGATCAGGTTTTTTTACTTTCTTTTTGGTGTATTTATCGTTTTATAATAATTAATAATTATATTATCCAGTAACTTTGTACGGAATTATGTAAACATTATATTTAATATTCCCTTTATTTTTAAGATCAATTATTGTTTGTTATATTGAATTTTATTAATAATTTGTTAAATACAGTCTGCTTTTTTCTTTTACTGAACTTTGAAGTGTTATATTTTTTTTTGTTAACTTTAGTTTCGCGCTGGTTAATTTTTCATAAATCGTTAGTATTTTGTTTTGACGAGAAAACTGTGTGTTGAACAGTAATGTTCTTATGAAAATAAAACAAAACATATTTTATAAAAATAACAACATATATAATAAAGTAGATTACATTTTGTGTTCATAATAACAAAATAATACCAAGAAAAATTGGCAATCGACGATTGTCATTTCAAGAAATATATTGTTTGTATATTGTGACAAATATACCGGCCACTCCCTATAAATAAAATTTTTAATTTTCATTATTTCAATAAAATTTTAGTCTTGACCGTCCCGTTCTCTGCGTCCCGGTATGAAAAATTAGAAGGGGTACGCTAAAATATTTTAAGAAAAGAAAGGGGACTCCGTCCCCCCGCGACCCCCCCCCCAATTCAAGCACTGATATTACGTATGTAAGCTCGACCAGATGGTTTGGCGGGGGGAGTGGAATCGGTCACATCTAGAACGTTGTCGCGATAACGCGGGTATTTTGAAAAATACTATATTCTGGATCATACTAAACTGTAATCAACAGCGGTTTTACCACAGATTCGGTTTACAGTCGCTGTACAGTGTAGACGACTGAATACTCTACGTCTACGTAAAAAGTTTATAATAATACTATAAACACTATCCAGTGGCGCAACAAGCGGGGGTGTTAGGTGGCACTTACACCGGGGCACCAGAGTGCTCACGATATTTTGGGGGCAGGATTGGACTAGCTCTCTGTTGTGGCCCGGGGAAAAATATTTTTAGAGGCCTCAATGAGACTAATATTAATCAATAATCAACGTAATAAAAATATTTCCTTACAATTATTGTTATTATTATAAAATAATAGCTTATTATGTAATTGTGTATTGAGTATGTACTATGTACTCTCAACCAATATTAGTCGATTTTATTTAATCATAAATCTTACCGTATAAGAAAATTCATGAAAATAATTCCAGTTCCACAAGTAATACATAAAAATATAATCTCAAAATAGTAAGTGCCCCTTGCTATATAATAATTAATAATATATTATAAGCGCTTTTATATGCCTCGTTAGAATGGGAAGCATTGATTTGTTCTCTTAAATAGTCTTTATTGCAACACTATTCGAAATCGCATTCGATGTGATCGTGGGCTCGTTCTTTAATTATCAATGGAAATAAGTGAATACAATATATAAAATAATGATTAACGTGTTATTCGCTACGAACACAACTGTGGTCACTTTTATGATAAATAAATGATTTAAATATGGTCACGTAGTCACAGCAGTGCCACAAATTGGTTTTTATAGAACTAAAAAAACAGGATAATATTAAGACTGGTTACTTATAGCAGTAGTTTTAATTTAAAGTACCTTAAATATATCGTGATGGCGGTGGTTACTGATTTTAGTACCTAAATTAATTTTTTTTTAAATTTAGTCGGCATTTTCTTAATAATCAGTCGGCAAATTATGTTCATAACACCCCTCCCCCAAAAAAAAAAAAATGTATAGCGCCGGCCCTGCTCATTGTCGTCGCTTTGAATAAGATGCACTTACAATATTGGACCAAGGTGGACTGAACTGAACCACCTTGAGGCCCGGCGCACACGTGCGGTTTTTAAACGCGCGTTACCGCGGCGGGCCCGCGTTTGCGTTTTACGGTACTCACAATATTAGATTGGATTATGCACACGCACGTGCGGTGACGCTGCGGGACCGCGCGTCAACTCGCGGGCGATTATTACCCGCAGGTCCCCGAGGCACCACCGCGGTATCGCGCCCGCGCATGCGTTCTCACGGTACATTATGGCCTGGTACCATAGACCTTGTACTCATATACGGATCATTTTGGCGGGGTGCGGGTAGGTATACTGCGGTTTTGAATAACTAGTTGTGCAGTGATGCCGATTCTCTAGTACAAAATATTGTTGCAATAATATAATGTATTATATTATATAATACTAATTATATATACTATATTATATTATATAGTAATATTAATAAAACAAAATTTAAAAAACGAGTACATTCATTATCATTTATCAAAATTCAATGTTAGTATTGTACTATTGTATAGGAAAACTACACAACTTGGTTTGTCCTCTGCACATGCGCAGAAGCGTAGAACAACATGTACAGCGCGTCAGCGCACCTACCGTGGACCGCAAGAACTACTACCACGCTCCGTCTATTAGTAAAAGGTCTATGCCTGGTACACACGTGCGGTTTTTTGACGTGCGGGATTGCTGCGATCTCGTAATTGCTGTTGGTTTTACCCATAAACTAATTGCTCGATACACACGCGTGTCCGTCGTCGTGCGTCATCGGTGCGAGTTCGGGCGGGCCAAAAATCACTCTGAAATCGCAACGTCAAAATATCGTAAATGCGGGTTCTCTTTACCTAGCGACATAGGCGTGTCTACGGGGGAAGCAGGGTGGGCACCGTCCTCCCCAGTGACTTAATTCTTGGCTTCTTGGCTTATAATCTATCGTGGTTGAAACTATAAATATAAAATATTTATAAAAAATAACTAATAAGTAGCACATTAGTTGATTGGCCTTATTTATTAATTGTAATAGCATAGGAAACCAATTTTAAGATCAAGATAATCTTTAATTTTGCGGGGTCAAAAAATTCCAGGTGCTATATAATTGCCATACAACAACAAAAAAGTCACAAATATAGATATAGAATATAGATCGTTGTAGTAAGTAAAAAAATTTAAATTTTATAACTGGCCTCCCCAGCCATGGAGGTCTGGACACGCCTATGCGGCTAGCGACTAGTGGAGCGATTCACACGTCCGGGATATTGCCGCAATTATGGTTGCAACCACACTAGAAATTTTGGATATTGAACATTTTATTTCTGAAATAAAGAAATACCCTGAGATCTGGAATATAAGTGGTGAAGAATATCGTGATCGAGTAAAAAAACGGTCGGCGTGGATAAATATTTGACGCATATTTTACGAAGGTTTTGAGGAAAAAGACGACGGGGTAAAAAAAAACGAATTAATTAAGATAATAGATATATTTTTATTTAATACAGTGTATTTAAATTTTAAACAATACGTTGCTAGAATTTCTGATATTAGTTATCAAACCTCGTTTACGATTCGTATAACACTACGTCATTTCGTAGTTTCGGGTTTAAAAACAGATATGTGTAATGCGCAATTACGATGACGCAGCGATCCCGCACGTCAAAAAACCGCACATGTGTACCAGGCCTATTTCATATTGACAAATATGTCACACGTGCGTCATTTGGCCGCAAACGGGTTTCGCGTTTTTTTTTTTTTATATATCGTATAAAATACAGTATTATGGCGGAAAATTATGAACATTTTGACATCGAACTCTGGCATAAAAACATCCAGAATTATGAAATATCACGAGGTACGCGAAAATTATTTGTTTTTTTTTTTAATACACGTCCATGATCCATGGTTAACCAAACGATTCAAACGCGTACTGATGAGTGACGGCGTGTAATATTGTACAGCTGTATCTACGGTGAAAAATGCGCAAGTGTTCATTGACTTCTGTGACGTCGCGGCGGTACTGCTGCGGTCAGTGGCGGATTGTGCCACCGGAAGGCCGGGAAGTTTCCCTAACCTACCACGAGTTGTAGTTGCGCCACTGACATTATCTATCTTTACAACCGCTAACCAGCGTCGACGATTTTATAAATATGAGAAAAGAGTGACATTTTGCCGACTGTGTCAATTTTTCTACCAAATTTGCCATTTGCCGACTGACAAAAACTCCTTGGGGAGGAGACACCCCCTACCAACCGTTCGGAACGCCCCTGCCGGTGTAAACTGGTTTATTTTAATGACGTGGGCCACATTCACGCGGCGACACCGCGCGGTTACATGACTTTAAATTTATTTATTAGAGCTCGCAAAATTAAAAAAAATATATTACAAATTTTGTTTTTTTAAATAGTATAATTTTACGTATAAAGTATTAGCAATAGTATTAGTATTTTAATATAAATTTAAAAAACTAGTTTTTCTTTTAATCTGAATAAAATTATTTTTTTACATTTCAACTATTGTCCGATAATGTAATACGAATTACGAGTACCTACTTTATAATTTGTTATACTTATATAAAAATCATGTTGGTGTGTAAAAATCTTAAAATAAAATTTCAAATTCAAATTTTGTATTCAAATACTCCAAAAATGCTCTAAACAATTAAGAAAATAACCGAAAAACTAAAAATGGTCAAAAAATGCAAAATAAATTTTCTTTTTCTCATTCAAAAGTACGTGTAACGGATTTGTGACCATACCAAGGATTGCACAGCAACCTTTGGAAAAAAATGCAAAGTGCATTGAAATCCCAGCCCTAGTAATCAGTAATTAAGCCTATATAACATACTAATATCAGTACGTGTAACCCATACCAAGCATTGCACAGCAACCTTTGGAAAAAAATGCAAAGTGCATTGAAATCCCAGCCCTAGTAATCAGTAATTAAGAATTAGTATAAATACCTATATAACATACTAATATACTAATATAGGTACACTAAATATTAATATTAATAATTACAATTTTTTACTATTGACCTGAATACGCTGTGTAGCTTAAAACTAACTACTAGAAATACTTTAACTAAAACTACTAACTACTTTAACTACTAGAAGACTAATCTAAAAACGAGTGGAGGTGTGGCCGGTACAAATCTCGAACCCGCCCATATCGCCGCGACCGATTCGCCACGACCGTTTCGCCGACGGACTATTCGCCGCCATACACGTGGGAAAAAAAGCGTTGATTTAACACCTAACATAAAGTTGAATTGAAACAAAAACGAGTTATTTTTAGAATGTTGTTTGACAATTCAATTATGTTCAAATAACAATATCAGTATTTTCATGATGAAATAATTCAGTTAATTTGAAAATAACACACGGGGACGTATTTGGAACAACTCTGTGAAAAAAAAAATCGTAAAAAAATTCAATAGCGTCATATTTTATAAGGAAGGATGTGTATTATGAGTACCTAGTGAGTTTATGATATTAAACATAAAATAAAAATATTTTATAATATACAGTTGTACTGACAAATTGCCATATATTGTAAACTTGTAAATGGAAGAGAAAATTTTTAATTTAAGGGAGGCTATCCAAGTGTAATTAATACTGATGGACAGATATTTTAATATAGGTAATAGGTATATCTACATTAATAGCTTATTACAGTTATTTTGTATTATTATGTATAATTTATTTTATAACTAAATTAAATTAAAAATTATAGAGTTTGGTAGTAAACAATATAAAAAAAGTAAAAACACTGAAACATTTGATTGAGAAAAATACAACGAGCGGATGGCGGCGACATGTCTTAGACCCCACAAATTTTGCTGCGATAAGAACGCGGGAGCCCGCCGCGCGGCGCTACCGCCATAGTGTGACCCGGGCCTTAGTTGTACTCGTACCATTGATTAATACAATTGTTGTCATGAATTATTATTTTTTGTTTTTGAATTAATTTTCATATTTATTTATCTGAATTTTTAACAATTAATTTAATTTTTTTAATTTTTAATTTCATCACAAATATAATATGTATTATATTAAATATAATATTTCGATGGATTTACACTTAAAAAGGCATTGTCTTTACAGCGAGTTACATCCAAAAGAAGTACAACATAAACACTCACATTTTTTTTCCCGGACAACGCCAGGCAATTCAGCTAGTCGTTATTCACATTATTAATATTAGCATATTATTATTATATATATATACTTAATTTTTGTGCGATACAGTTTAAAGAAATTATTACGTCTACAGTTATTTTATTTTTAGTAATTTAAGTCGTTATCTAGTAACTACTATATTAAATGCATTATTATTAATCAGTAATTACTACATTTTTCAGTTAAATTTCGAATAAAATTGTACAATCATTTTGTGATGGGATTTTTTCTACTTTGTACACTCAGTCACCTTAATTTTTATTTATTAAAACGAGTTATTGGTTGCTCAATAGTGTCTAGAATTGGACAACTCCTAAATCCGGTTCTGACAATAGACAAAAACGTTGACAAATCTACTCTACCTAGGTACATACACAGGTATACGGATTGTAATTAGTTTGATTGCTAAATCCCGTATTCTCATAGTTTTTTTTACATTTCTTACATATTATGGGCTTAACTTTAATACACAAAAATTAATGTTTCATTCCGTTTAATCTCTATATTTCATCAAATGGGAATTAGGGAATAACCTATGATTATAACTTGAACAATTTGTACTTTAGTTTTAACATTTTCTCAGTCAGTTGAAAATGTGCGAAACAATTTTATTCTTTGTAATATTCCTACAGGTGTTGAAGCCACATTCGCAAAATGTAGTTCATTCTAAACACTTGTATAGCCACACGAACTGCGTGCAATATTATTTGCTTTTAAACACATTTTGCTATTAATTACAAACTAGAATAAACAAAAAAACACGAATATTCCGTTTACTCGCCTGAATTTACACGCGCGAATACTGCACCGCAAGTGTACTAATATAATTTATAACTACGTAGTACGTACTAATATAATATGTTTTTTGGTCTGCATAACAATTTTATTAATTTTTGTTGCCTAAGTACATAAAGTTTCATTCTATTGCAGTATTCTATCGCATATTTTCAGTTGGGTACGTTAGACATACGTATTGCATAATATAACATCATCTAAGCGATTCTGATCTCTAACATAATTTATTCTATAAATTAACGATAAGGAAATAAAACATGTACGAAATTACGAAAAAAATAACAACTACAACTGAGTTCTAATAAGATAATAAGAAATAGTAGAATAATGCCAAATAATCTATGTTTATTTATATTAAATTACTTAAAAATATTCTAAGTAAAAATCATGGTTCATTCTATTTTTTAGCTTGGTCAAATTGTTCGCATAATACGATTTTATTATTTTTTATTTCCAAATATTCTTCAACAGATTTCAAGAATTTAATAATTTTTGAATAAACTTCGATAACCCTGTTCATTTAATGTAGAAATATGGAAATTGGAAATACTTATTTTCATTTGAATTATTCCTTAATCCTCGTCGTTTACATTTTACTTTCAATTTGATTTTTTTACGAATATTTGGCCGTTCACCCCAGCCCTCTGTATTTTTGTTTTAAAAATAAATATTAATCATTGAAATCGACCAAATACTTATTTTAATTGTCCAATACACTATACCTATCTGTATATTTTTTGTTTAACCGGACGGTAGAAGAACTACAAATATAGGGACATAAATTATTATTTTATCGGATTCGCAGACCTATTACGTACATAAAATGAAATCGTTTTCGATCGAGAAAATGGGTTTCATCAATATTTTTCTTACATCTCTTACTTATATTTTAAGGGCTTTTCGTTATTTCACAATTAAATAATGTTTTTTTCCGTTTAGTCTCTATATTTCATCAAATGGGAATATGGGAATAACCTATGATTTTAAATTGACAAATTTTTACTTTAGTTTTAATATTTTTTCTGTCATTTCAAAATATGCGAAACAGTTTTATTCATTTTAACATTCGGACAGGTGTTGTAGCCATATTCCCAGAGTGTTTTTCATTCCAGACACTTGTATAACCATACGAACTGCGTATTAAATATCTACGTATTAATTACTATCCATTCACAGAGAGCTAACTTTATAGACTGATGAAGTGATTTTGTCAATCACTTGTTGTTTATATTTCTTATTACACAAAAGAATCATCTCTCGATGTAAGTCCTATTTCTGAGCAGAGAGTATATTAAACGTTTTAACCACCTTGAGGTAAAGAACGAGTTAACACTCCGCGAAAATTCCAACAACAAAAAAAAAAGTTCGTATTTTTATGCGTTAATGTTGATAATAATTTACGCGATAAGATTATTGCGAATAGACACTATACGAATATTTCGCTATAAGCATACTGTTCTCATTTTGTAACCAGTGGCGGTTTTTAGGGGGGGCGATGGGGGCGATCGCCCCCCCCCTGGACGTTACTTTTACACATAATATCTATATTTTAAATAAGTACATAAAAATTAATATTATTATGACAAAAGGTAAAAAAATTCAAAAACAATAGAATAAGTCATCTTCACTATCACAAATCCCGAAAAATTTTATTTTGAAATTTACATATTTATGCATAATTTGTCACATTTGTCTATATTTTATTTAATCAGTGAAGCTAATGACCGATACCGCAATTTGAGGAGTACTGGCGGTGCATTAGCGGAAATCGGGTTAAATTATTGGGGGGTCTAATTCGCTATAAGACAATATACTAAATTGCCATTGAAAAAAATTTTTTCTCGCTTCGCTCGATATGTGTCTACATATAAATACATTTAAATATAATAATAATTTTCCAAACCATTTTTGAGGGGCTAACTAAACTTTTAGGGGGCGAAGTCCTCCAAGCCCCCCACGTTTTCTACTAATGAACTAAACTACACTAGAGATATACATGTGAGAAGGGGTTTGATATTTTAAATCGCCTCCCCCCCCTAAAAGTTTCGTCAAAACCGCCATTGTTTGTAACGTTATATTAAATAATAATCTATATTGTTCGAATTTAATATTTACAAGTATTAACAGCGTATCCTTTTTTTTCAGTTTTTTTTTTCTTAAACAATAATAATAAATAAATATCAATACAAAACATCAATCGTAATTAAAGAATAACGTTTCCGTAAAAAATACCTCATCGTTATTTCATGAACGCCTAGTTTCAAAACCGAGGTGTCTATTTACGACTCACGAATCATATTAATAAGAAAAGTTTGAGTGATAATTTATCAAAATGTAACTGTCAAACTTTTAACATATATATATATATATATTCAGTGTTGAGACTTATCTAGGTAATTCATCTAGATAATTTTTTTTTATCTTTTATCTTATATCTAGATAAATTTTTTTTTACTTATCTGAAGGTTATCTTAGATAAAAAAAAATCATTATCTTTCTTGTAACTATCTAGATAAAATATTTTTAAAAAAAATTTTAACCAGCTTATTTATTTACGAAAATAAATTTATTATTATTTTTCACAGAAATTAGTCGAAAAAATATCGGGTTTTTGCGATTTTACGACTTTACGACCGGCGATTTCGATGTGAAAAATATTGCGGTTTTACCTAGCACGTATATATTTTTATTCCATTTGTTCATTGGAAAATCGTCAATTGAAAGCGATTAATCGCAAAATATCAAACTATTTTGTTTTTGAGCGTTTCTCGCGCGTTCCGCCCGAAACGCAAAGCGCTTTTTATCACGGTCCACACGGTGAGAGTAAAACGTGATAGTTGCTATCGCGAGAGTGTGTGGGAGTTTACTATCACTAGAGAGAGTGTCCACACGTTGATAGTTGAGTATAATAATAAAGGTCTGTGACCTTATCACAAGCTTTCCACTCTAAGCTTTTTAAACGTAAAACAAACATAAACGTTAACGTTAAACAAGTCTAAAAATGTCAGAAATTAATTATTGTATAATTGATATCACTGAAAAAATAATAAAACTGAAAAGAATTTCATCAAATAAAAAAAGGATTTGGGTTAAGAAATGGTTATTGAGAAGGAATATACTAGGAGCGTCAAATTCGTTAGTAAGAGAGTTGGCTATTAAAGACCCCAAAAGTTATTTAAATTTTCTACGAATTAACGAAAATATGTTCAATATTTTACTATCCAAGGTAATGTAAATCAATAATAGTATTACAATGTAAGAAAATACAAAAAAATGACTCCAATATATTAAATGTTTGAGTCATTTTAAAATGGTTTTAATAATTTGAATATTTTGTCGGTAAATTGATAAAGTTTAACAATTTATAATATATTTATGCTCTCGTGATAGTGAAAAAAGCGCGATAGTACATGTTTCCACGGTGATAGTTGCTACCACTCTCACGAGAGCTACTCTCAACTATCATGCATGCATGATAGTGCAAGAGTCTCTCTCGTGAGAGTGCGATAGTCACTATCGCCCTGTTCACACGATGATAGTCTCATGATACTATGATAGTAACTCTCGCGATAGCAACTATCACGTTTTATTCTCACCGTGTGGACCAGGCTTTATTGGGCCATGACATAGAGTACTCTATGGGCCATCCGTATATATTTATATTGTTTTGATAAAATCGCGAAAACGCGGAAATCGTTATCGCTATCGCAAAAACGCAAATCGCCTTCGGTGGAGCCGTAACTTTAGACGGCAGACGCACAATTTACTATTATCAAATAATTTTTAATCTAAGTACATCGGCCCAGAATTATAATACGACGATCGGCTCACCGGGAATTTTCCCGATATCCCGGTTAGGTTAGGTTAGGTTTACGGTATACCTATATATTCAGTCAGGCACGCATACAGGGGGGGGGTTTGGGGTTCAACCCCCCACCGAAATAATTTCTTGTCACATTAAAAAATAATGAGTAATGGTATTAATGTATTTTCAAATGTAACGCATATGAAGTTCTCTCGAAAATATTGTCCGTTACCTATTTTAATATTGGTGTTTTGCCTCTAACATCACTTTGAGGAGCACTTTTTTCCGTTTTCCGGAAACACGTTTTTTTGTCGTTTGATACTGTTTATCATCGATCACGTGCTGGCCACCTATAATACATATTAATACTTACATATTATATATACATAATACATATTCATAAAAATTGTCCATTTAAATGGAACCCATTAAAAAACGTCCTTGTATAATAAATTGTATAATTGATATTGATATAATTATTATTGATCCTTGTTTTTCCCACACTCGTCCCGGTGCAGTCATTCGTAATAAATAAGTAATTTCTTAAGTGTTTATCAAAATTAGAAAATGGTGCGGCCTTCGCAACGACGCGTAGCAGTAGTAATACGAGTGCGTTCGCATATAGCTACGGGAATGAAGTATATTACGTCGAGGAAATCAGGAAATCCTATACGATTACAACGCCATAGGTTGTATTTCATTTTGATAACATTCCGGCGAAATCAAATTAAAAACAATTTGTCACAAATAAAGTGCTTCAATTCGGGGGAGTGGAGTAAATTTTTTTTTTTTTTTAATATTTTAGCGAGCTCCTTCTTACTTTTCATAATAATCGGGCGAATGATAATGGCATGACAGCGCTGAAAGCGGCGGTCAAGACTCTTTTCACAATTTTATTAAATCAATAATAATGTCTTAAAATTTCGTTATCAACGCCAAAATAATAAAGATTTGATGTTGACATTACAAATGCAATAGATTTATTCAATTAAAAATATAGTGTGATAGCTGAGCGGAAGCCCCCGAGAAATTTCAAGACATCAAAATTTTCAGGGACGTAAATTTTTGTTTTCGACACTTTTTCATGCCCATTCTAATTTTTTTCCAATTCAAGCGCTGCACAAATATATATATATATATATATATATATATATATATATATATACGAGGTGTGATCAAAAAATACCTGGATTTTTCAAATAAAATTTTATTAACACAATATTATTCTAAATACACATTATCACCTTCAAAATAATCTCCCTGGGAAGCAATACACCGCTGCTATCTTCTTTTCCACTTTTGAAAACATTCCTGGTAGGCACTAATTGGAATGTCCTTAAGATCGATTTCCGTATTTTGTTTAATGTCATCAATTGTTTGAAGACGACGTCCTTTGAGCGTAGATTTTAACTTCGGAAATAAAAAAAAGTCGCACGGGGCCAGGTCGGGTGAGTATGGTGGTTGTGGAACTACTGGAGTCTGATTTTTCGCTAAGAACTGACGAATGAGCAATGAGCTGTGAGCTGGGGCGTTATCGTGATGCAACATCCAAGAACCACTTTTCCAACTTTCTGGCCTTTTTTTCCTAACATTTTCACGTAATCTTTTTATGATTTCTAAATAAAAATGCTGATTTACAGTTTGTCCTTGAGGCACCCATTCACGATGAACCATACCACGAAAATCAAAAAATGTGATTAACATCGCTTTCACATTTGATCTCACCTGCCTTGCTTTTTTTGGTCTAGGAGAATTTGCTGACTTCCACTGTGATGATTGACGCTTGGTTTCAACATCATACCCATAAATCCAAGTTTCATCGCCTGTTATAATATTTTTTTAAAAGTCTAGGTCATTTTCTGCTCTTTCAAAAAGTTCTTGAGAGATGGTCTTCCGGTTTTGTTTTTGTTCATCGGTTAAGAGACGAGGAACAAATTTGGCTGCGATTCGGCTCATGCCCAAAATTTTGGTTAATATTTCTTGGCAAGAACCATAAGATATTCCGACGTCTTCTGCAACTTCTCTGATAGTTAATCGACGATTATTTCGAATAATTTCACGAACACATGCAACAGTTTCATTTGTTTTACTGGTTGACGGCCTACCAGGTCGTTCGTTATCCTTAACGGATGTTCTACCTTCCTTAAACCGTTTAAACCACTCAAAACATGTTGTCCGACACAGAACATCATCTCCAAAAGCTTGCTGCAAAAGTTCAAAAGTTTCACTACAATTTTTCCCTAATTTAAAACAAAATTGTACGCACACACGTTGTTCTTCTATTGCTTCCATTACGAAATTCGCCGCATGACTGAAACATGTTTTCGTAAAAATGCCATAAAATAAAAATAAATATTGTTATCGATTTCAAACCAACGCTCAAATTCTTGGTAGAAGTTACTTTATCGAATGACATTATCGGGGTTTCGTTATCTTAATTGATATAAATATTATTAACACAGTCCGGGTATTTTTTGATCACACCTCGTATATATATATATATATATATGATAAATAAAAAACATAATACGAGTATATAGAATATACGGTGAAGCTGCGCAGTATGCCACTCTCTCATAACGTCGCATTCGACTTCTGCGTAAGCGAGATAAAAAAAAGAGGGAGAGAAAAAAAGAAAGATTAAGAGAAGAGAGAAAAAAAAACAGGAATGACGAAAGCCGCGAGTAACGCGGATAGAGAAACGAGAAAGACGGTCCAGTAACGGGGGAAGCAATAATAGTATTTCCGTCGCGAGGTCGATATATAAATACTTGTGCATTTATATATAATATATATACTTTAGCGTCGCATAATATGAGATTCTCCTTCCAAATAAATATCGTTCCGAATAGCTAAATTACTCTATGCGCAGCGACGACGAATTGTTTTCGCGTGTCATTCTTTTTTCCTTTTCCCGTCAAAATCCTGTTTCCCCTGCACAAAGTCTTATTATTAGGATCCGAATGTTCACGATTCGTGCATTTTTTTTTTTTAGAACGTCTTAGGTGATGCTTTCCTATCTAAAAATGCGAGTCAATAACATACGAATCTAAATAACTAATTTTTATTTTGCATTATTTGGCTTTTTTTTATTTTTTAGGGCGTTTCCTTACATTTGAAAATAATTTTTTTTTTTAAATCTATTTTTCAATAATCGACAGAAAAATTACGAGTTTACTAATATTATAATTTTTTTTCACTTACAATTATTATTTTAATAATAATAATTTATTATTATTATTTTTTTAAATAGCTACAAATATTGAAATTATAATATAATAATCATAATATAAGAGGCAGTGAGCGCAATAGTGGCCTAATCCATCAACACAGTGACGAATTTGTAAGCGTGAGTAGTCGTTCAGAATATTATTTAAATCATACAATATAATGCGAACCAGGCACATTTAAGTCTCTAAGTCTTCCACTAGATTGTAGCACGTTGTTGTGTTATTATCGCTCAATTATAAATATTAGTGACGACGAAAACTTAGTACCCAGTTGTTTCAGTGCAAGGACGCCCGCAGAAGGATATGCCAATAGGTGCAAAAATATTATTGGAATCAGCATAAACTTTTTTTTAGTTCCCTTTTCCGTGGACCACAGATAATACATACGAAAGCGTAGTGTGAGCATGGAAAATATATATAATTCATGGAAGAAAAGCCAATTTCATGCCGTGTAGGATAGAAGACGTGATTTTTATATTGCTGTCTCCCTTCCTTATTCGGGAACGCTGCCCGCTACGTAACTGGTGTGCAAATTATGACCTATCAATTATGTTTGATAATAATGTTAGTCTATATCTATTAATATTTA